>PVKA01000984.1:74623-102809 GCA_004027165.1 Ctenomys sociabilis
AGAATGTGTCTTGGGTTTGCAGAGACAGCCCAACCCCGCCTCCTGGTGCTGGACTGCAGCTTGCCTGCGGAGGCTGCCTGTGCAGACGTAACCCCAGTGATGGGGGGGTAGCTCACAGGGTGCCGGTGCTCCGCGGGGCCCTCACTATGATTAGGATCAGACCCGGCCCCCAAGTGCAACCACCACTGAGTCCTGGTGGCTTTATAAGGAGAGAGAGAAAGAGAGAGAGGAGAAGAGGAAGAGAGGCGAGAGAACATGTGTGCACACACACCTGCACACGCGTGCATGCACACACAGGCGTGAGCACACTCCTGTCTTGCCACATGGATGTCCTGTGTCACCTTAAGGCTCTCCTGCAGGAAGGTCGCCACTAATGTGCCTCCCTAACCTGCACCCCCCCAGAACCATGTGCCAAAGCAGACCTCTTTGCTGTCCCTGGACCAGCCTGGAGCCTTGTGTCATGGTGGTAGACAGCACATGAACACGCCCTGGAAGCTCCCGAGCTGGCCCCATGGAGTCCTGCTCAGCCAGAGCCCCACACCCAGGCTGCTCACTGTGACCTTGATAAGGGAGTCTGTCCCATCCCCTGAGTGGCAAGGCTCTGGCCTCCACTCTTGGGCCCCGACCTGACCTGACAGGATACAGAAGTACCTAGGGGTAGGCGCCTCATGCCCTCTGCTCAGGACGGGCAGGAGCACCCATGCAGTTCCTGTCATAAACTTTTTGAACATGGCAAACCACAGTGATCCAGACTCTGTAATTTGATGTGTTTCACCTCTATTGCCCAGCTTTAGCTGCTCCATACTGCACACGGACATGTGTGCTGAGGACGTGGGCATGAGAAGCCCCAGCCACTAGAGGTTCAGAAGCCACGTGCACACTGGTGTGTCGTGTTAACATCGGCGTAGCACCCTGTGGACTTCAGGGGACCTGCAGTGACACACGCACTTGCCTCAGGCCCAAACCCGCCGCTCGGCCTGCGGAGAATCAGAGAAGTTCCACCAAACTGCCGACCTTTGTACAGAACGTCGGATTCTATTTTTTAATTGTATTTTATGTTGTTTTATTTTTAGAGATGCTGGTCCCATCACTCAGGTGCCCTCATAACCTGCAAGCAGACTGTGTGCAGTGTGAGGAACATGAGTCCTGGGCCATGGGCCTAGCACAGTCTTGACCCTTTTCATACCCAGAGCAGAGGTTTGGAGACCAAGTTTCTCAGAAAATACTCCCTAGAGATGGATAGAAAAAGTGTCCACGTGGCAAGTGTGCCCCCCCCAGGAGTGACAGGCAGCACCAGTGCCGTCCAGTATTATTTTTGTCAGTGTAGGACAGATGTGGCTTTCACCCATGGCAGCTGGCCCTGGGTGTCTAAAGGTAAAGCAGGGGTTGGAGAGGAAGGGAGAGCTGGAGACACAGGATGCGGGTCACAGGACTTGGGTTTTCTTGTTTGTTTTTTGAGACATGGTCCCCACTCTGTAGCCCAGGCCTGAGGGGCGCAGCAGTCTTCGTGTCACCGCAAGTGCAGGGTCACAGTCCTGGCAGCTCAGCAGGGACTCACTAGCCCCCAGAACCTCTCCTGGAAGCCTACAGCCCTGCAGGGTGGGGCCAGGAGTCACATTTCCGCTCTGTAGAAGGGGAACCCCGACGGCCCAGAGGCCAGTTGTCTTCCTGAGATCTCACAGTGACTCATGGGGTGATTTCTGCTTTTTCAATTCCTGCTCTAGAATCCTCCTTCTTCACCTTTCTTAGGGATCCCCTTGCTCGTTATTGCAGGACCCTTGGCAGGAGCAGCCAGGTCTGTCCTACAGAATCCTGCATGGGTGAGGTCCCATGTGGGCCAGGGCCCTCGCATGTGTCTGATAGGCCCCAGAAAGAGCTTTCTATCCAGAATCTCAGCTGGCTTTGCCTGGCACCAGGAGAGGGAGTGAGGGGCACATTCAGATGCTTGGGAGCTGAGGTCCCCAAGGTTCCCCAATGCCAGGGTGGTGAAGTAGAAAACTGTGGCAGCCCCCACTCCTTCTGCAGGCGAGGACCTTGAGGTTGCTCAGCAAGCCTAACAGAGCCAGGTGCCGTGGGTTCTCATGTGCCCACCAGGGCCTGGGTCCTCTTCTTCCTTTGGCTCTGAAGTGGGACAGGACATATATCTGGGGTACTTAGAGTTGAAACTGAGAAAATCTAACATGCAGCCACCAGGTGGGTCAGGTAGGTGTCAACCTCCAGCATGGGGTTTGAGGGTAACTGGTTCATCTGTTCCCTGCAATTTGAAAGTGGGGTGTTCACAGACACCCCAGATGTGGGTAACTGCTCAGGAGGGCATACTTCTCTGAATGCCCAGGGTGTTTCCTGCTGGCTCCCATCTGTACACCCCTGCCAACCTGCACCCTACCCCCTCCTGTCTGCCAGCACATTAAGGCAGTGTCCTGCAGCCCTCGTAGTTTGCCTGGTGCTTAGTCTGTGCTGGTGAGCTGGAAGAACATGAAGACCAACTATAGACAACAACCTGTCAATGAAACTATGCTGGTGCCCATCTGGGAAAAACCTAACCAGGCATGGTGGCTCACATCTATGATCCCAGCATTTCGGAGGCTGAGGCAGGAGTACTGCCACACAAGTTTGAGGCCAGACTGGACTACATACTGGGATCCTATTTCAAAAAGCAAACAAGAAAACACTCTTGTGTATCTAGCTCCCCCTTCCTCTCTGACCTCTACTTCCTTCAGGCCACCTTATCTGCCACCTTTTTCACCCCTTGCAAGCCTCTTGTCCCCCTTTCCTGCTTCTCTTTCTCAGAAGCTCTTGTGACAGATTCTCTCATGATCTGTTTATTTTCCGCTCCCACACTGGAAGGTAACTTGGGAGGGCAGGCACTTACCTATTCCTGTGCTAACGAAGGGGAGGAGAAGAGGTCGCTTCCTTCTGACACCCTGCAACACCCAGGCTGATGCTTGGCCTGAGAGATGGGGCAGTGCCATGCTGCATGTATTCACTGCGAGACAACACACTTTGCAGCAGTAATCCCCTCAACCTGAGACCTTGTGTGGCCTCAGTATTGTCCCTTCCTCATTCCTCATGTGCCTCGGTGCTGTGGGGTGAGAGGCCAGGCCTTCAAGGGGCAAACAGGCACAGCCTTTGCTTATGGAGTGAAGGGAAAGCAAAGGTTGGGGCTGAATGACTTGGGGGAAATAAGAGGTGGCAATGAGCCCTGGGGAAGGAGACATAGGATTGCAGCTTCTGAAGCCCAGCAAGGCAGGACATGTATACAGCAGCTTTCATAAGTTTTGCTGGGTGGGGACCCCTATTCCCAGGAGCATGATAGGGTTAGATCAATATCCACAGAATGGCAAAGGTCAGGTGTGGTCCATGTCAAAACTGCCAGTGGGAAGCTGCCTTCTCCCCAGATTTGTGTTCTTATATGAGGTGTTTGGAAAGTGTTAGAGCCTGGGTAAGTGGTGTGTGTGTGTGTGTGTGTGTGCGCGTGCAGAGTAGTTTCCCTTAAAAGAGGGCACTTTTGTCTTCCTAAATGGCCTGCAGAAATGTAACCAAAACGGAACTGTGTTTACTTGACTGGTTCCCAGGGGTCCTACCTTCTCTCTTGGCCTCTGCATCCCAGTCACGGCTGATGATGGAGTCCATACACACACACTTGGGTCTGCTCTGCCTTTCCACGTCCCAGCTCCTGCATCCTGTCCCTTGCTGCTGTAGCTCTGTGTGGTGGGATCCACACGAGGGACAGGGCTGGGCTGGGTGGGGGGCTGCAGCCCAGGATGTCCAGAGCAGTACAGTTATGTGCATCTGCAGCTGACCTGGCCAGACAGCAGAGCTTTGCTCTGTAGCCAGCTTTCCATCTAAAGTAGCATTCTTTTTTTTTTCTTTTTTCTTTTTTTCTTTTTACTTTCAGTTACAAATCAACAATAAGCTTGGGACTGAAAACACTAGAGTGCCTTATATGTTTAGGATTAGGTGTTGACATATATATTTAGTGTGTGTGTAAAATGTATTTAAAAGCATTAGAACCCCCTAGTGGACAATCCTGGGCTCCAGGACAATTGCTACGCCTGTGACTTTGACAGGGTAACAGAGAAGTTGTCAGCACAACACAGCTCACATTAGATCCGGAGTTTACGTTTGAAGCTGCTGTGCATGGTGCCGGTCATAGGATTTGGGCAGGGGTCTGTCAAAGCCCCTAACGCCACACAGTGAATACTTTTTTCTCCTCTCTGAAAAAGCAGGATTGGCTTTCTAGTTGTTTTGCATAAGTGAATCACTCTAATATCTGCATGTACATCTCCAAATGCAGCAAAATAGGACATGTCATGCTACACAAATTCGGGTAAGAAATGTCTTTGTCCAGAAATGGTGCAGGCTTGTTGTTGGCGTTGCCATAGGGAACATGGAAGCTCTGCCTTTGTAATGCAGCAAGGAGAGCGCTGGGATTGGCTGTTCTTACCGCCCATCACCGCTGCCCCGCAGCTACCGCAGTGGCTCTAACGCCCGCCCCAGAAGCCCTGGCGCGGTCTGGGGCAAACTTTGTGTTGACCCTCGTCAGTCCCTTCAAGGCAGGGGTTCCAGAAGGGTCCAGAAAATGGGAAAAGAAACAGGGTGTATGGGGGAGTGGCGAGCAGAAGCAGGTCTCCCAGCAGAGAGCTCTGCCGCGGCGCAGCCGGCCCTGCTGGCTTGGCGACTCGCCAGCGTTTTGGTTCGGACTGAAAGGAGCCCTAGGTAGAGCCCCTGCTGATGCACGGGCCTCTGAACCCTCTGGCTTTTGCTTATTTTATGAGGAACAAAAGCGATTCTCCCGGAGAAGGGAGCCTTTGCTGGCTCTGGCAATCTTAAAGCCGCTCCCCTGTAAGGTGGTAGGTGGGGCTGGGCACCTGGCTGGGCGCCGGGAGGGCAGACGTGCGAAGGCCTTGGAGCTGGGCTGCGGAGCGTGGGCCCTGAGCTTTCGGGGTCAGTGTCATTCCTTCCGACAGGCAGGAATGCATGCCCACGAGGGGAGGGGACCCCATCTACCGACCTGGGTTCATCCCAGAGCCCACGTCCGCGGGCGGGATGCCCAGCCTAGTCCGCTGGCCGCAGGCGGGAACCAAGCCTCTCCTGGACACATCTGGGAGCTATGCGCTGCTGGCCCAGATGGGGGCGCTAATGGCGCCGTTGCGCTTGGCAAGAAAGTCCCCCCTCCCTCTTGGCTGCAGAAGAGCACCTGTTGGGCTAGTGCCGCCAGAGATGTGCGCCCCACCCCCAACCCCGTCTGGGGTTCTGGAACATTCCTCAGGGAGCCGCTGGACTTCTGCCTCCGCTCGCATGAATCACCGAAGGGCGCTAGCGCCTGCTCCTGCTGGTCACGCTGGTCTCAGGTCCGGCCTAGGGGCCTCTAGAGCCTGCAGGACTTCGGACCCTTGCCTCCTCACCCCCCCCCCCCAAGGACTGGGCCGCGGGGCTGGGCCGCAGCTTGGCAGCTATTACTGGACTTGGGGCTGCCAGGCTCCTGGGGAAGCGGACCCCTGCTTCGGGGGCTGCAGAGGACAGTGCTGCTTCAGGCCACTTGAGGTCGTGGGGACTGTAGCCAATACCCCCCTCCCGAGCGGCCTCGTGGCTGGCAGGGAAACCCACCTTCCTGGGGAAAACTGAAAGCCCCGCACCTGCCCTCCAGAGGAGCAGGAGGCCCTGGCTCTCCAGGCCCAAGCGCGAGTGCAAACAGAGTGCATGTGCACTGGGGAACGCGTGTGTGCAGGGAATACGCGTGTATGTGAGGGAACGCGTGTGTACACAGTGCACGTGTGTGGGAAAGTGCATGTCCGCAGGACAACATAGGTTGTTCAGGGAGCCCGAGTGTGCACCGAGTGTTTGTAGATTTTGTGGGCGCTGTGGGTATGTGCAGGAGTACGCGTGTGCGGGAGTGTGTGCACGCCCTGCAGTGTCTGTAAAAAGCGGCGTATGTGAAGGTGACTGTAGATATTACGGGAAAGGTCGTGGGTGATATGTATGTGAGGAGTGTGTGTGTGCAAGACATGTGGGGCAGTGTGCATCTGCGAGTGGGACTGTGCGTGTGCAGGACACGCTGGCCAAGTGTGTCGCGGAGCTAGTGTGCCCCAAGCTGAGAGCGAGGCCAGATGTGGGGTCCCGTGGAAAGCAGTGGGGTCGATGCGTTCCCGTGCGCGCGCCTGCGAGTGTGTCCGTGCGCGCGCTGCGCGTAGGCGCCTCGACCCCGGGCAGCGACGTGGAGCCTGTTGCGGGCGCCGCTAATCGACTGTGCCCGCGGGCGCATGTGAGAGGCGGCGGGGGCGCGGGCAGCCCGGCTCCAGAGCCCACGCGGCCCAGGCAGCCTAGCCCGGAGAGGCGCGCGCGCGGCGGGGGCGGGGCGTGTTGCTAGGCGGGTGCGAGCGGGCCCTCGGCGACGGCGGGGGCGGGGCATGTTGCTAGGCGGGCGCGAGCGGGCCCTTGGCGACGGCGGGGGCGGGGCGCGCGCGCGCGGCGGGGATTTCCAGCGCGCGGAGGAGGCGCCGGCGCGGGGTGCGTGAGGCGGCGCGGCCGGCGGCCGCCGCGTGCGCGAGCCGGGCGCAGCAGCAGGGACTTTCCAGCCGGCGCGGCGGCGGCCGCCGCTTCCCCGCCCCCGCCATGGGGCCGCCCGGGGAGCGGGACGCTGCGGACGGCGGCGGAGGACGCGCCCGGCGCCCCTGAGCGGCCGCTCGGCGCAGAGCGGGGTAAGGCGGGCGGCGAAGGCGGGCGGGCGGCTGCGTCCCGGCCCGGGCCCCGTCCCAGCCGGCGGCCGGCACCACAACTTTGCAAACTTTGCGGCGGAGGCCGGTTCCGGGAAGCGAGGCCTCGTGCGGTCGGGCCGGGTTGCGTGGCCGCGGGCTCCAGCCCCGGGGAAAAGTTCGTCCTGAGTCATCGCTGCGGATGGGGCCCGCAGCGCGCCGCAGAGCCGGGCCCACGCGTGCCCGGGCGGCCTGGGCGCCGATCAACCCCGGCCTCGGTTGGAAGCGGCCACCCGCTGGAGGATGGGGCCAGGGACGTGCTCTGAATCCCAGTAGCCTGCGCTGGCCCAGTCAGGACCGTGGCGTTTCACATTTCGCATTGAGCTCAGAATCCGTTTTCAGAATGAGATCTCCCGTGTGTGCAAATGTGTGTGTGTGTGTTTATGTACATGCTCTTATCTGTCTATTTCCGTGCAGTCATCAGGGCTGTATGGAGTGGCGTGGCAGTGGCTTCTTAATTTACATTCACAGCATACAACTGCACAGGAGCCATAATTATTTTTTTCCTGGCATTTTCTGTGAATGCACACACTGGAGAAGCTGCTGTTTTCTTGCATGTGTCTGTAAAAATCCTTTTTTGGAGAAATGCCCACACTGACATCCGCTGGACTTAAAATCTTCCCATGCCTTCAGGTCTTTGCAAATGGCCTGTTGAAAAGACTGCATCACATGTAGCATGCCCGATGAAATACGGCACAACCGTCCTTTATTCAAATGAGAGGAAATGTTTCTGTTTCTCACCATGCTGTGGCATTATAAATAATAAGAATTAGTCTAAAAATGAAAATTCTTAGACCAGAGCTAAGTCTTATCAGCGTGAAACCTGGAAAATATCTCAGGAGGTTGGAAATCCTGTGAGTAGGTGTTCACGGTGGAAACCCTGACAGTCCCTGGGTGCCAGCGCCAGAGTGAGAATCAGACCCTGGCAAGGCTTAAGATGTGAGGTGGCTCACCCGGCGCCATCTCCAGCTGTCACAATGCAGAAGCAGGGCGGCCAGAATTCCAGCAGTTTTTTTTTTTTTTTTCTTTTTGAGACATACGAATTTTTCTTTAAGGAGAAAGAAGATCAGTTATTTTTCTTGGGTGTTATCCATTCTCTTTGGAATTAGTAAGATGGCCTTGCCAGAGCAGAGAGCTGTGAAGACATCCTGCTGTGAGCAGGCGGTGGCAGTGGCCAGTTGTTTCTGTAATGCCAGCGAAATCGCCCTATTCTTGTTTGTGCCTAGAAGTCCTTCATTTAACTGAAATATCTGAGCTGCCTTTGCGATTTTCTCTAAATACCCTCACTAGAGTCCCTTAAATGTTTCAATGTGCAAACCAAGGAGGACTTTCTGGGCTGCTGGCTGGATAGATATGCTAATGAGCTGCAGGATAAGAATGATTTATCATTCTCTTAAAATCCTCTCTGGTGATGCTGAAGCTCGCCTCAAGGATGAAACTGTCCCCGTGGTGTTGCAAGCCCGTGCTAGCAGAGGCACACAAAGGAAATTGCATTACACTTAGCCCTCTCTTTTCTTGTGGAACCACTCTGAACAGCAAGGGATATAACCTATCAAATATTATGCAATAACCATATTTCCTCTCAGTGGTCAATTTCAGAGCTATTAGTTAGCAGGGGAAGGCTCAAGGCCAAGGCCCCAGGGCAATTCTCTGGATCCTAACACTTGCAAGTGTTCAGAAAAGAACAATTATTTGGTGTCTTTTGGTGTGTGTGTGTGTGCGCACCCGCGTGCGCGCGCGCGCATGCATGTTCGTGTGTGCACAGGCATGCTGTGTAGTAACTGCCTGTAGATACAGAGAGAAACCAGGGAGGGAGCCGAGCACTTGGAAGATGACCAGGGAGAGGTGGCCATGGCCCGCTTGTGGTGATGTTTAGGCTGGAACTGGAGGGCTGGGAGCCTGAGGCTGGGCCCAGGGCCTGGGGTGAGTGTGCCTGGAGGTGAGGGGGGGTTGGGGTCCTCAAAAGGAGCTAATAGGAGAAGCCAACTCAGCTTTAAATAGGAGAGAACAAGATGTAAGAAGACAGGGTGGGTTTGTGTTTGTGTGATTCCTGTTATTCATAAATAATAAAAACATGAATGGTCTTTTCATTGTGGAAAGGCTTTATGGCTTCAGTTGTGCACAATACTGTTCCAGGAAAGGGCTAGGGGTGCAGGCCGACCTGGGAAATGGAAGGGGCAGCTTCTGTCATGAAGCATAAAATCTTATTTTGGTGAAATTTCTTGGTCTCTGCAGGTGTAGCATGGTTGGCTCATGGTCGTGGGTGTCAGAGGTGCAAGTGGAAGGCACCATCCCCTCCAGAAGATCGCATTCTTTCTGTGTTGTGTGTCCCTTTCAATCTTTTGGGACTTGGGAGACTTTTGCTCATTTAATTAATGCTCAATTAATATGCCTCTGCCTGGTGTGGTGTGTGGTGGTGTGGTGGCTCAAGCCTGTCATCTTAGCACTGGGGAGGCTGAGGCAAGAGGATTGCTGAGTTTGAGGCCAGCCTGGGCTAAATAGCAAGACCCTGTCTCAAATATATATATATATATATATGCGTGTGTGTGTGTGTATTTGTATGTACATATGTATGCCAGTTACTGCCCAGGGTGAGGGACTCTCAGTGCTCCCCCCAGGGTGGTGTGGGCAGCATGGCTCCTGTTTAGAGTGAGGGACTCCTAGCTGAGACCTTGGGGCAGGCACTTGTACAGGAAGGCTGACGAAACAGGAGAATTCACCATCCTGCCCTTAGGGAGCTGAGCGAATGGTTCACTGAGAATCAAGACCCAAGACGAGTAGGAGGAAGCGAGTGAGTGACTGGTGCTGGTGTAGAAGGCTGGAAGTGTCGGGGGAATTCACCTAAAGAGAGAAGGAAGCCCTCGGCTGCTGGGGCAGTTAGGCTGTATGCTTCCGGGGGTGGCCTCAAGCTGGACCCAGAGTTACACGTCTGGTATAGGGGCCCTGGAGCCCACAGGCAGGATCTGGGAATGCTCGGGAGAAAGGTCCCTCCCACCTGTGGTGAGATGGCCTCAGACTGTTCATGTTCTAGGTGTGCACCTGTGAAATTTCACACCTTGCCCTCCAGTGACTAGGAGCTGAGGTGACCTGCCATCCTGAGCAGCGGCAGGTCACAGCCTGTTCTCCAAGCCTGCTGCTGTCTCCCTGTTGAAACTCTTTAGTTCTCGGGAATCAACATTTGGACTCAACATTTCATTTAAATTTTTTCTATGGTTTGTGCCATGTTGATTTAATCGTTAAGAAAAAAGGGGCCAGGGAGATAGCTCAGTAGAATAAGTGCTTGCCTAGCAAGCTCAAGGATCTGAGTTCATCCCCGGTTCTGGGGAGAGAAAGGAAGGATGGAAGGAAGGAAGGAAGGAAGGAAGGAAGGAAGGAAGGAAGGAAGGAAGGAAGGAAGGAAGGAAGGAAGGGTTAAATAGAAACCGTCTGATAATGTCTCGTGAGACAGTTCTGCTGAGATACCAGAATTTGATGTCCTGATTTTATTTCTAGTTAAAACCATGATTCTATTGTGAAAACCAAAGCATATTGATTAGAAATTTGAATCTGTTCAGTGGTGAGAAAAGCAACACTGATTAACTACTTGGAAGATAATTTAGGGCAGCAGTAGCCATGCCTAACGGGTGAAGTAGGCATCTGTAGGAGTTGGGATGGTTGGACTGACTTGTTCTCTGGTGTGAGCTGTGGGACCCAGGGCCTGGCGTGTTACCGTATGCTCTTCCATGGAGCTCTCTTCCATGGAGCTGCATTCCTGACTCAGGCTGAGGCCCTGGATGAGGCTCCCAGGATGAGTGCTGTGTTTGGAATCTGCTGCCTGCTGAGGAGGCCAGCTGCCCTGAGCTAGCTGCACCACCAGCTCTTGGTGTGTGTGTCCCAGTTCTGCGAGTTCAGGCATGACAGATGGCCAGTGTCCCACGTGGTCTGCAGGGCCTCCCTTGAGTGCTCTGTGGGGAGCACTGATCTGTCCTGCTCTTGTGACCCATAAGAGGACTTGCATGCAAGGAAACTTCATTTCACACCTGCCCTAAACCTGGAGGAGCTGAGAAATGTTCTTTGGAGCCCTCCCTTGCCCACTAGATGCCTAGAAGTCATAACTTCACCCTGGAAATTTACTTCCCTGCTTTTGGGATTAATGTGGCTTCTTGTTGGGAACCTTATTGTTGGGTAAATTAGGTGTGCAGGCTTCAAAGAGTTTCATTGTGGGACTTTTTTCTCTTACCGGGAGTGGGAGCAAACCCTTTATGTTTTATCTTAAAATATAATGTAAATTTTACCTTGTACTAAGATGTGTTTTGACATGTTTTTTAATATATATATCTATTTATTTGGTATAGGATCTCACTACACAGCTTGGTCTCATAGTGATCCTCCTGTCTCAGCCTCTCCCAGTTCTGGGATTACGGGCATGCACCACCATACCTGATTTTGGTGGCTGGCATGGTGTGCCCAGGATTGTGGGGCTGGCACGGCATGTGGTACTGGGGATTGTACTCGGGACTTTATGCTTGACAGACAGGCATTTAGACCGCTGAGCTGTCTCCCCAGCCCTGACTATATTTAATGTAAAAGCCTTTTTACAGTTTTTGGCATTTTTTTTTTTTTCTCCTTTTAAATTTTTTGAGTCAGGTCTTGCCATGTAGTTCAGGCTGGCTTTGAACTTGCTATGTAGCCTGGGCTGGACTTAAAACTCATTGGTGAGCCTCCTGCCTCAGCCTTCTGATTCTTGGGGTCACCAGTGTGCACTACTACACCCTGTGGTACTGTTGAGTCTTCAAAAGATGGGTGGCCTGTACCCTCAGCTCCATCTTCCCAGGAAGTTCCCTGGAGCTCCTGATGCTGACTCTTTCCTGCCTGAACACCTGCCCACCTGCCCTCTGTGGTGGCTGGGAACAACCTTGGGCAGGCTGCAGGCTGCGCTCCCTGTCTGGAAGGTGGACACCCCAGTTTGTTGGGAGGGAGGGAGACATGAAAGCATTCTGTAGGAGTGAGCCTTTGTCAAGCAGAGGACTGAGATGAACAGAGTGGGCACATTGCAGCTGAATGTAGCCATAGTGTCTGACTTTCTTGGGAGGGACCATGGCCCACAGGCCTCTCCTGGTTGAGTGGCCTTGTTCCCTTGGTGGTGGGGACGACCCCAGGCCTTGTATGAGAAGCATCATTTGTGGCACTGAGTTATATCCCATCCCTTTTTATTTTGAGACTGTCTCTCTAAGTTGTCCAGGCTGGTCTCTAACTTGAAATCCTCTTACTTCGGCCTCAGAGTGTGGGAGTGACTTCTGCTGCCCTGTCCGGAGAGTCCCCTTTGCATGTGGGAGGTGGCTGTGGCTCAGTTTCCGCTCAATGGCCGTGAGACCTGCCCACCCAGAGCAGGGTTTTGCCTAGCACTCTTTGTTCCCAAGATTTACTTCCTGGAAGCTGTGTGGCTTTGAATTCCATCTTAAGAAAATTGAGAATTTTAAGTTGAATATTCCTAATCCAATAATCCAAATCTGAAATGCCACCAAATCAAGCCATTTCAATGAAACCTAAATGAATTTCATGTTTAGATGTGGACTCAACTCCCAAGATACCACATGTGCTATAGTTGCAAATATTTGAAATTCAAAGAAGTCTGAGCAGTCCCAGGCTCTCCTGGTCCCACGCACCTGGGTGCTGAGAGCTGTGCTGATTGCTAACCCTAATAAGCCAGAGGCCCGGGAGGGTGGTGTGCAGTGGGACACTGGTGCCCCCGGAGCAGGAGTGGCACAGTGGGTCTGGGCCTGCCTCGGTGCCCGTGCACAGGACATCTTCAGGGAGGCCTGGGAGCAGGGTCCTGGCTGCCAGCCTCCCTTGCCCAGGTGTGAATGGTACCCTCCAAGGAAGCACAGTGGTCCTCTCTCTCTCTGTGCCCAGTTTGTGTTGAGTTACAACCCAGCTTAGGTTGTTCAGGTGCTACACTTGGCCTTGGCTTTAGTTTTGATCATATGCAGTAGGCTTACAATAAAATTTCCATTTTCTTGGTCTTTAGTGTCTGCTTTTCCTCTCTTCTGGGGAGCGTGTCAGGTCTTCTTTAAAATTTTTTAAATCATTTTTTTATTAATATATTTATTTGTTTGGTACAGGGCTTCTGTGCAGCTCGGACTCCTAGTGACCCTCCTGTCTCAGCCTCCCCAGCACTGGGATCGTAGGTGTGAGCCACCATGCCTGGCTTCAGTGGCCAGGATGGCATGCAGTCCTGGGAGTTGAACTCCAGTCTTTGTGCTTGTGAGGCAGGTGCTTAGACCACCAAGGTATCTTCCCAGCTTAAGTCTTCTGTGTTTGGGTCATTTTTTTTATTTTTTTGGGGGTGGGGGCTGTTGGTACTAGGGATTGAACTGAGGACCTTGGGCTTGCCAGGCAGGCGCTTGTGCCACTGAGTTATATCCCTGGGCCCCTGGGCCCCTGGGCCATTTTCTGATAGCAACGCTGTTAGATCTAGCACCCTTACAAATCCAGCTTGGCCATGGGTTCCATCCCTACAAAGTCACTTGGGTGCCCTTGGGCACTGTCTTTCAAATGTTGCTTCCATCTTGCTGAGTAGCAGGCTGTGGCCTGATTTACTTAATGTGTTTTCTTTCCCTTCCTCTCTGTTAATTTACATTTATACCGGTAGTCTAGTAATAATGAGAGTGTTTAGTCTTTTCTCTGCGGCTTTGTGAACATGAGCTTGTTAGTGGTGAATAAGTCCCCGGGGCCTGGTCACTCTGGAGATCTGATGGCTGCAGCTAGCACCTGTTCATCTGCAGTTTAATTAGAACTACAGTTTGCTTATGGGAAAAAGTGAAGGCAAAGAAAGCCCCACACCAGTTTGCAGGGGTGATGGTTTGGCTGTGTTGGAGATTTTACATGGCTGTCCTGCTGGAATCACTGGAAAGGTGCTAAACACAGGACCGAGAAGGGTGATGACCTCTGGACAGACTGTGGCATGTTCTGTGGTGCAGGTCCCTTCCCTGTGAGACAGCTGGTGCTGAGCCCAAGCCCAGGGACGGAGGATGGATTCATTTGCTGGTTTTGGCCCCTGTGGCCACTGTTGGGTTGGGTGACAGGACAGCAGCCAGGGTGTCCCAGTGCATCTTGGAAGGCTCTGTTGCTGAGGACAGGGTGGGTCACTCTAACATTTGCATCATCTGAGATACATGCAGAAAGCAAGATGAGTTTCTGAATCAAGGTGCAGACTGGTTTACAGTTTGGTCCTTCATGTAGCTCACCAGGATATTGAGTTACTTAGCCTTGTCCAACTTCACTTTTTTTTTTTTTTTTTTTTTTCTCTTTTGAAACAGGTCTCACAGTATAACCCATGTTGGTCCCGAACTCCCAGCAATTCTCCTGCCTCAGCTTTCCCAGTGCTGGGGTTACAGATGTGGGCCACCAAGCTCTATGACAGGGTAACTAGAGTTCCAGTGTCTGAGCTCCACCATGGATTTTGGCTAGCATCTCACTGAATTGCCCAGGCTAGCCTTGAACTCATGCCCCTGCCTCAGGCTCCATAGTGGCTGGGTCTTCTGTGTGTACCCTGTGCTCAGCTTATCTGTCACTTCCTGTGGCTTAGTAGTGACCCCTGGGTGTATGGACCTTTTGGATTATCTGTCCATCTGTTCATGGGCATTGATTGGGTGGGTTTTGGCTTTTTGTGAGTGTGAATAGTGCTGAGTAGACACTGTGCCCAGGTGTTTGTGTCTGTAGCCCTTACCCTCTCCAGGCGCATCTGGGGTGGAACTCCCAGCTGTGGGAGCTGTGTGTCACAGGCTCTGGCTCACAGTGCCTGCTGTGGGCTCATCTGCACTACCTCACGTTCCCATGTGATGTGGTCGTTCCTGTGGTTTTGATCGGTATTTCCTTGATGACCAGCTTTACTGGGTATCTTGTCATATGTATCTTGTCCATTTGTATGTTTTTTAATTGAATGTCTGAGTCATTTGCCTGTGCTTGAATTGGATTTTTGTTTTTTGCTTGTGATTTTTATATATTGTGAATGTTAAGCCCTATTAGATGTATATTTTCTCCCATCTTTCAGGGTTTTTCATGTATCTACATTTTTGTCCTTTGCACAGCAATTTTTACTTTTTTTTTTTCTGTCCTGGGAGTTGAATCTGGGAATATTGCACCTAGCCACATTTCTGCCTTTTTTTTTTTTTGAGACAGGATATCCCTAAGTCATTTAATGGCCTGTGCTAGGCTGGAACTTACAGTCTTCCTGCCTCAGCCTGCTGAGTGCTGGGATAACAAGTGTGCAGCCCTACGCCTGGTGAATTAACTTTGCTTCCGATGTTGTTTTGGCAGCTCGGCACCCTTCACATGAACAGTTGGAAGGTTAGCTTGTGCATTCTGCAGCAGAGCTCTTGGGAATGCTGGTGGGATTGCACCAAGCATGGAGGTCGCCTTGGAGAGCCATCACCATGGCAGTAGATCTGTGTTCTGTGAACGTAGGGTGTCTTTTGGCAACTCGGCACCCTTCACGTGAACAGTTGGAAGGTCAGCTTGTCCATTCTGCAGGAGAGGTCTTGGGAATGCCGGTGGGATTGCACCAAGCATGGAGGTCGCCTTGGAGAGCCATCACCATGGCAGTAGATCTGTGTTCTGTGAACGTAGGGTGTCTTTTGGCAACTCGGCACCCTTCACGTGAACAGTTGGAAGGTCAGCTTGTCCATTCTGCAGGAGAGGTCTTGGGAATGCCGGTGGGATTGCACCAAGCATGGAGGTCGCCTTGAAGAGCCATCATCATGGTAGTAGATCTGTGTTCTGTGAACGTAGGATGTCTTTCCTCCACTTATTTATGTCTTCTTGATTTCTTTTAGTGATAACTTATACTCTCAGTGTACAAATCATTCACCTCCTTGGACAAATATATTCCTAGGTACTTTGTTCCTTTGAATTCTACTACAAGTGGAGTTATTTTCTTAATTCTCTTTTTGGGTTGTATATTGTTGTCATAAAAACAGCTATTTTTGTGTTTTATATCTTATGCCCTCCAACTATGTAATTATTTTGCAGGTCCTTCAGATGTCCTTTGTGTGGAACCATGTCATCTGCAAGTGCAGTTTACTTCTTTCCTTTTCTTGCTTTATCACTTTGGTGAGTGATGAAGACCAGCTGCTGAGGGCACCTTCCTGTGTCCTGATCCTAAGGGAAGCTTTTAGTCCTTCTCCCTGATGATGAGGTTAGTTGTGAGTTTCTCCAAACTAAAGGACCTTTGACCCTCAGTTCTATTCCTTGTGGGGTTTTTGGGTCACCATGCAGCTTAGGCTAGCCTTGAGCTCACTTTGTAGGTCAGCTCGTCTTTTAGTTGATTTTTTTTTTTTTTTTTTTTTGCCAAAGACCAAATCCAGAGCTTCCAGCTTGCTAGCAAGTGTTCTACCACTATAAATCCTTAGCCTGTTTTGTCTTTTTGAGACAGGGTCTTATATAGTTCAGGCTGACTTGAACTCACTTTCTAGCCCAAGCTGGCTGAGAACTCACCACTATCCTCCTGCTTCAGTCTCCTGACTGCTTGGATTACAGGCATGCACCACCACACCCCGCTGTTTTTTTTTTTTAAGTGTCGTACAGGTTGAATTTTACCAAATCCTTTTTGTGATCTGAGATGATCATGTGCTGTTAAATTACTGTACTGTAGTGGTTGATTTTTGCGTGTTGTGTCATCCATCTCAGGGGAGAAATCTCACTTTGTCATAGGGTCTGACCCTCCTAATGTGTTGTTGGGCTGTTTGCCACTGTCCTGGTGAGGAATTTTGCGACTGTGTCCATGCAGAATATTACTATGTGGTTTTCCTGGGGTGGCTTTGGCTTTGCTATCAAGGTACCAGTTTCATTTTGACCATGTTGTGTTTCTTAAGAATTTTCTTGCCCTCCCCCCAACTCAACACCCATAGAAAATCCTAGACGCCTCACTCGTGCTGCCTTCACTGGTGCCTCAGAGGGCCAGGCGTGGAGCTCTGCTGGATTCCTGTGTGGGAGGGAGATCTCCTGAGAAGCAGCGTGGTCGCCGAGGAACATGCTACCCTGAACACTGAGGCGTAGGGGCCTCTCCCACAGCTCAGAGGCTGACCAGGCAGGTTCACCTGGGGGCGCCTTCTGCCTAGGAGCCATTGACTAAGGTCACTACTAGGTGTTATCTGGCGTCTCGTGAAATGTGGGGGCCAGGAGGGTGAATGCCTCCTTTCCTGAAGGCTGGGGGCTCAGGGCTCTTTCATCATGCCATCTTGGGGCTCCAGGGTGAGTGTTAGGTGAGCGTTAGGTGAAAATGCCCAGGCCTGGGCTCCAGAAGGCCCTGTCCTGGAAGCCTGAGCTTCAGGTCCTCTTAGCATCTTCTTCACAAGAGCCTGGGCCTCCGTGACAACCCCTGACCATGTGTCCATGGTAGTGGCCGGTCCCACTGCACCATCTATTTATGCTTCCTGGGAGCAAATGTGTTCTGTGCTCTGAACGGGGAGTTCATGAGTCAGGCTCCAGACTGAACCTACCCATGAAACCTGCTGTGTGGAAGGTGTGTCTTCTTTACCTAACAGCAGCCATCTTTTATCACCTGTTTTTTCAAGAGTTTTTCAAGTATAATTTTCCATACATTTTTACTTCCTGTTCATTTCAAAAAGTATTTGAGCTGGGTGTGGTGG
Organism: Ctenomys sociabilis; assembly: GCA_004027165.1. NCBI lineage: Eukaryota > Metazoa > Chordata > Mammalia > Rodentia > Ctenomyidae > Ctenomys > Ctenomys sociabilis. The sequence goes on from PVKA01000984.1 coordinate 92,007, forward strand.
TGCATACTATAATCCCCCTTGGGAGCCTGAGGCAGGAGGGTTTGGTGTTGAAGGCTCACCCAGAATGCATAGAGACCCTATCAGAAAATTTTTTTGTATACTTGAAATCTACACTTTCAGTTTGAAGGCTATTATAAACTTTAAAGTTAAGCTTTTTATTTTAAAAATTCATTGAGAAAATACTAGTAACCCTATATATCTGAAATGTTCTTTCCTTTAACTAGATCATTTTATTTAATCTTTTAGACTTGTTAAAACAAAGTTGTGGTGTCTGGGGCTGGAGAGATAGCTCAGTAGAATAAGCACTTCCCTGGCAAGCACAGGGTCCTGAGTTCAATCCCTGGTACAAAAAAAAAAAAAAGTTGTAGCTGTTCATGTGTAAGAATGTGGGGTAAACTGAGCTCTGTAGCAAGTCTAATGCCGGCACTTTGGAAGGCTGAAGCAGGAGGATCCTAAATTCATGTTTTCTTTCTTTCTTTAATTTTTTTTTTTTTTTTTTTTTTGTATTTTAGGGAAGGGTCTACAGGGTGTTCAGGGTCTCACTACTGTATTGGACTCTTAGTGATCTACCTGTTTACAGCTTCCTAAGAGCTGGGATTACAGGCGTGCATCACCACACCCAGTCTCAGTTGCCATCTCAGCGCGCCCCAGGAGCGGGGCACAACATGCCTGGGGATCGAATCCCTGGCCCTTGCACCTTTTTTATTTATTTATTTTTTTTTTGTCTTTTTGAGACAGGGTCTCACTATGCAGTTCAGGCTGGCCTTAAGCTCACTTTGTAGCTCAGGCTGGTCTGGAACTCACAATAATCCTCCTGCCTCAGCCTCCCGAGTGCTGGGATTACAGGCATGCGCCACCACGCCTGGCTCCTTGCACCTTCTTATAGGTACTTTAATCTGCTGAGCTATTTGGCTGGTCCAAGGCTCCTAAATTCAAATCATGTCTGGGTTGCTCACTGAGACCCTATCTCAAAATTGAAAAAAACAAAAAAAAAATCTAAAAAGGATGGAGATGCAGCTTAATTTAATCCTCATCACTAGACCAAAAGAAGTGTGGGATTTTGATAGAGGTTTGTGTGCAGTCATTCTTTGTTAAACAATTTCTTTCTTTCTTTTTTGTACTGTGGGTCAAACTCAGGACCTTGCACTTACCAGGCAGGCACTTATGCCGCTAAGCTATATCCCTGGCCTCTTGTTAAACAATTTCTCACATTGGTATTATACTATGTTTGCAGTTGTGTCATGTCTTGTAACCCTGGCCTTCACTGTGTCCTGGGATACTGGCAGCAGCCAGTGGAGCAGGTGGGGGGCTCTCAGCAGAACATGAAGGTGGCTGGGACTAGTGAGGCAGGGGCTGACTCTTTCCCTGCTCAAGAACCCCAGTGTCTGGTAGGGAAGTGTCACTGCTGGACCATGCCCTTCTGGATGGTGTCTGGCCCCCAGCTTCAGTTCAGAGTGGGTGGGGGCCATTTGAAGCCTGGTGAAGGCTGGGCAGGCTGCGCCCTGGCTTCTCTCCCTGCATAGCCTATGGGTCAGGCTTCTGTGGCGCAGGTGAACTACGTGTGTAATTGAAGAAGGGTGTCTGTTTTTAGTCTGTCCTTCATTTGAATTCCAGCAATTGGAGGGCTGGCCTTGAGCATCTCTGGGCAGCTTCTTTCCAGGCCCCTTCCCCTTGTCAGGCTCTCCATCCACACACGGGGTGGTGGTGGTGACAGTGGGGCCCCAGAGAGGGCAGTGGCTGGGGATGCGCAGCTGTGTTTCTTACCTGCTGGCTCTGAGCCTGTCTCGTGTCTGAGTTCTGGTTCTTATGAAGTGGGCACCATCCTAAGATGAATAATAATAATAATAATAATAATTATTATTATTATTATTCACGGAACTGGGGATTGAACTCAGGTCCTTGCACTTGCCAGGGAAGCACTTGTTCCACTGAGCCATCTCCCTGGCCCCTAAGATCAATTAAAAGTTCCTTTTTGCTCTTTTCTGTGTCCTGGGGTTGTTGGGATGGTCTTATCCTTCAGTCGTTCAGGGTTGGGGTGAAAGCTGTACTGGACAGCACTGCAAAAGTGTCCTCATTGGTAGCCTGGCTCTGCAGCAGTGGGGGAGGGCGCCTCAGGTTTGGCCCTTCTTCCCACCAGGCTGCTGCAGCCATGGCTGCATGCAGGTGTCAGGCACATGGGGGCCGGGAGAATGGCTGAGGAGGGGGGTCGGGCCCAGCTCTCCTTCTGTCTGTGACCGTGGCACAGTCACCTCTTTGCTCTTTGTAAACCCATCTTCTTGCAAAGTAGGTGAGTATAACATCAGGGCTGTCAGCTGTTACAAAATAAAATGGTGAGCTCACCATACATGTGTGTCTTCCACAAAAATGAAAAATTGTATTTAAAGATAAAGAGCTTGTATTTTTCAGCCCTGCAAATAGAAGATAGGTCTTCCAAGCATTTGCAGTTCAGCATATCAGTGTCCTGTGCGCTTGGCTAAGCATAGATGCTCAGTATTTTTGTGTGTTTGGGCTGAGAGTATGGAGGAAAACAACATTTCAGGGGAGCTGACCTGACTCAGTTTAGCTCGTGGACATCAGTCATGTTAAAAGTGCCAAACATAGCTGGGTTTGGTGGTGCATGCCTGTGGGCCTAGCAGGCTGCGAGGCTGAGACAAGGAGGCTCACAAGTCCAAGCCCAGCCTGAACAACTTAGTGATTCAGTGAAATCCTATTTCAAAAAAAAAAAGGTCTGGGAACATTGCTCAATCTGAGTCCCCTTCTGGCTGTGACCAATCTTTAGTAACACATCTGCGTGTGTGCACACACACACGCACGCACATGCTGGCCATCTGTGTGTGCCACATGTTGTGTCTGGACAGCACGGACTGCAGACACTGGTGTCCTCGGGTCCAGAGGCCTGGGGTGGCAGGGCAGTCCATCCGAGGTCCAGTGACACTTGGTGGCCACTGCTGCTGCCTGCCCACCTCCTCTGCTGGAAAGGGGGACTCCAGGCAGGACTTGAACAGTCTCACCAGCAACTTGTTTGGTCTCTTGGTTTGGGCTCAGTGATTCCAAATTCTGGCCATAATTTAATTTTTTAACTAATTAATTAATTAATTAATTGGTACAGGGTCTTGCTATGCAGCTCAGATTTGTAGTGATCCTCCTGTCTCAGCCTCCTCAGCTCTGGGATTACAGGCCTGCGCAATTTCAGCGTCTTGTGTTCCAGGGCCAGCATGGCATGCAGTACTAGAGATTGAGCCTGAGTTCTAGGGCTTGCCAGCCAGGTACTTAGAGCTATCTCACCAGCCCTGCTCATACTTTAGAATGATTGAAAATAGCCACAAAAATGGGATATACATCCCAGGACACAGTGAAGACCCAGAACTGCAGATTTAATGGCTCATATTAACTCCCAGGCTGCCAGCCTCTAGCGTAGGGGAGATACTTCCTCCAGTGTCCAGGCCCTGCTGGTCCCCAGCTTGTGGGGTTACCAGGTGATGCCACAGGCACTTGGGCCTGGAGCATCATGCAGGTGTGAGACTAGTGCCAGCCCCTGCTGTGCCCAGTGTGCAGACCTGAGCACGTGCTGGCCTTCCTGGGCCCCCTGCCCCCCAGGGTGAGGCTGATAACAGGCACCCAGTTCCTCAGCCATGAATTTGAAACCCAGAACCTCCAACAGTGAGGTGATTTTTTTCATGGGTCTTGGCCACTTGAGTTGAGTGTGAAGCTGTTTGTTACCTCTGTGCTCTTGAGTAGGGAGTTTTGGATTTGGCTGCAGACTGCTAACTAATGTATGTCCTCATGGGTGCCATCCACCTTCCCAAGGAGGGCCACGGAGTCCTCAGTTCATGTACGCAGTATTTTCTCTCTGAACTCTGAAACACACACGGGGGCTATGGTGCTGTAGACCTCTTATGGATAGAGAGGTGGTCAGTGTCATTGTGGTCCTTAGGCACCTGTGTCTCCTAGCCACGCTTACTCTTGGCCCTTTGGTGCTGTTGCTTTAGCACGCCAAACTTTCCTCTCTAGGTAATACAGTGTCTTCTCTGATCAGAAGCATCGTTGTCTACTCTGTGCAGGCCACCAGGCTAGATGTCACTGGGACTGACCACCTGTGTTACCTGAACTGGGTCTGGAAAGAACACACGAGCAACATGGAAAGTTTTTGTTTTTAAAGAAGAAACCATCCAAAGCCAGAAGGAAAAAGTGGCTGGTGCTCTTCCCTGGGCTCTGGTGAGATTTCTGTCCAGGAACAGGGTTCTTCCTGTGCGTGAGGGCTGTGCCACAGGGTTGTAGCCTTAGCGTGGTAGCTGGCTTAACCCTGTGCCTTTTTGCATCTGCATGAGCTTGCAGTTGACAGGTGCCAAGGTCCTCAGCCATGAGTTTGCAACCTAGAACCTCAGTGAGGTGGTGCTAGGTGCCAGGGCTACGGTCCTTGAGCAGAGACCTTAGCCTGCTGTGTGCTCAGTACAACCCGTCTCAGGGCTGTAAGGTGAAAAACACTTGGCCTAGGGAAACACTGAGTAGCTTGGAGGTTTCTGAGGAGTCACCAACTGATTTCCACAGTAGTTGTCCTTGAGACCAGGATGTTAAGTGAAATAAATCAGACCACAAAAAATGGGAAAGGGTTCTAGAGATGAGGGAGAAGGAAAGAAGAAATGAGTGCCTACTTGTAAGACAAGTGTAAACATTTAATGAGTGCAAATGTGGACTCATCAAAAAGTTTTACCTGTAGTCACCCTCTGTGAGCAGGACAGTAGTGGGTGAGTGGCTGTGGGCCTGCTCCGGGCCATGGTTGGTCCTCTGAGCCGCTAGCCTGCCTTGCACGGTGGCACCTGCTGACTGTAAAAATGCTACAGGGAGTTTTGTCACTGAGGAGGCAATGTGAAGAGTTGACAGACCTCCCTGCCATCGGGGTTTGGCACTCCTGTCTTCGCAGACAGCCTGCCCAGGCTTTTGTGGGTGGAGTCTCTACTGGCCTCCAGAGGACAGGCTGAGGATGGACCTTGGCTGGCCGCTGTCCAAAGGAATGCACTGCAAGAGCACAGGGACCTGAGCTGCCTGCCCCTGTGCACAGTGCGCACATGTGCTCAGGCTCCACCAGGAGCACGGGAGCTTCGCTCACTCCTGGGCAGGGCACGTGCTGTCCTAGTGCAAACCACCTGACCCACTGGCTGTGCGCTGAAACTGCCCTCCTGAGGGAGAGCATGAGTCAGCCCTGTGTCCCTCTCTCTGAGGGGCACCAGGACCATTGTGGACCTTTGCGGACCCAGAGGAATCTGATCTGAGCTTGGTTTTTTAAAACCTCTTACTTACTGGTCTCCTTTCTTGCCATGTGAGCCTTTCAGGAGCATTTGTTCTCCATGTGCATTTAGGGTCCTTCACCTTAATAATTTCGGGAATTGGTAAGTCATTATGTTTTTGAGACAGAGTTTTGAAAGTAGTCCTGGGTCTTTGTCATCCAAGCTGGCCTGGAATTTGTGACAGTCTTTCAGCCTCAGTCCTCCTTGGTGCCTGTGCCGCCAGACCCAGAAGGCAACTCATGTGACCTTGTTAGAAATTTCAGCCTAGATGCTGCCTTTGACAGATGTGACAGGGACAGGAGGCTGGAGGCTCCCCCACTTTGTGTCGTGCACTTGCAGGCTCTCTGAAGGATGAGGGAGGGGCACCACATTTCAGGGCACACTGCTGTGGGTGTCTGATGCTGGAAAGGTCTCACGGGGTAGCTGCAGGTTCCTGGCTTTTCTGTAGAGAGCACAGCCTTGAAAAAGACAGGTAGAAGAAAGGGCCCACAAGGGCCAGACACTGCCTTCCTTCCTGGATTGAGGGTGCCTGGCCTGAGTGCAGCTTCTCACCACTGCAGATGGTGCCCACTGCAGCTGGGCTGAGCTAGGTTCCTGGGCTCCGAGGCTGCTCCTGCTTGCTGGTGCGTGGGGGATGTGGTCCCACCCAGCTCATTGCAGAGTTCTGTTCTGTAGCAAGGACTCTCAGTTCAGACCTGCCCGGAGGAAGTGCCGCCTGGCCTGATGTCAGGGTTCACTGCTTCACCAGTGCAGTTCTCCTGTGCACCCACTTTCAGTTTGCCAGAGGGTACAGTTAGAGCTGGTAGTTTTTAAGGGGATTTTACAATTTGACTGCATTGGTCTCTCTCTGTTACCACAGTGATGTTTATGTAAAAGACCACTTGTATCATCTCCCGCCTTCTACAGCGTGAAGACTACTTGGTCCAGGCTTGAGGTTCTCACCCCACAGCAAGGGCAGCCCAGTTCCCAGAGAGGGATTGGCCATGCCTGGGAGGTTTCCAAAGGCACATGTGGAGATGGTGGTGGGTGTTCCAGGTGCTTATGAGAGGCCATGGTGCAGGAAACACCCTCCAGTCCCAGTGTGATCCTCTTCCACCTCATGATCCTTCATACAAGGACAAAGTGCTAGTGTTGAAACGCCTCATTCTGAACTTGTGCAGAAGTTAACCCTTCTTGATTTCTCACAAAAGTGTAACCCTTCACGTTTAACATTATTATGAGATGAAACACTTTCTATAGAAATTCAGTCTTTCATCATTAGCTGAGATCTGAAGAATTAAGAAGTTGGTTTTTAATTTTACTGAGGTATATATTGAAGTTCACAAAGACAGAAGCTCGGATACCCATCAGCCTAGGAGGATATACTTCCTAACAGACTGAATTAGAGCAAAACTTTGGTTAGTAGTATGGGAATTTTTGAGTGCATACCATTAGAAAAATAAAATAATTTTCCAGCCATGGCCCCCAGTTCCCCAAATTGATATCTTTACCCTGCAGCCCATTTTAGGCTTGGCCTTGGACTTGTGTGTGGTTTAATAACTATGATGGGCTTGTGGTGTGCTCCAGGCATTCCACATGCCAAGTCATGCAGAAGCCACTTGGGCAGTGCACCACTGTCCCAAAGCTTATGTTCCCAGGCAGGACCTGGGAACAGAAAGTCTGTCTACTCTTCCAGAGAGCAGAGGGGCCCAAGCAGGGCAGGCAGGTCCCAAGCAAGGCTTGCTGAGGTCAGGAGCTCCTAGTCCTCCTGCCACAGGAGGGCGTGACAGCTCTGGGCCACCTGGGGCTTACACTTCTGATTCTCTAGCTGCCTGCTTCCCTCTCCTCTGCTCTGACGCTCTGCCTCACACTCAGCCCTGGTGCTCTGCATCTTGCATTTCCTTTCCCTCCTGGGTTCCCGCCTGGGGCCGCCATCTCTCCATAAGACCCTGGTATCGCTGCATTGCCCGCCTGTGGTCCCTTCCTTCCCCCGCTGCCCCTGAAGGCCCACCCCAACCCGGCAGCCCTTTGCTTTGGCCCTCACCTGTGAGCCCTGCACAAGGAGGAGTGGATGATTCATGGCCCCGCCCTCCTTCCCACAGGCTTGGGGTTTTTGCATAGGGGATTTTTCTGCTGGTTATTTTTTCCTCACCTCTTAGTGTATGAAAAGAACCGAGGCCCTTGTGGGGTGGGTGGGGCAGTGACCGCAGGTTGGGGCGCTCTCTGGTACCTGCAGCTGCCCAGAGTCAACCCTGGCTCCAGGAACACAGCCAGCTGCATGTTGATGTTGCTCGAAAGCTTGGGGTGGGGCTGATCACAGGGAAGGAAATGGAGCTGCAGGCCGCGTCGTTACTCCCAACGTGCAAATTGGTGCTGAGGGAAGTCGAGGCAGTGTGCTGTGTGCTCTGTTAGCCCTGAGCATATCCACAGGAAGTCTCACCTTGCTTGGAAAAAGGCTTGGGCAAGGTGTTGGGCAGGGCGTGGGACGGATACCCTGTGGCCTTGACCCTTGCCTGGCACAGGCTGATGATAAAGTTTCTAAGAGGAGAATGAATAGGCATGCTGGCACACCCCTGTGATCCCAGAACTTGGGAGGCTGAGGCAGGAGATCTCCCCAAGTGTGAAGCCAGCCTGGGGTACATAGTTCAAGGCCACGCTGAATTATGTAACTATGAAGTGAACCGCTGTTTCAAAAAAACAAAAGCAGGGCCAGCGAGATAGCTCAGTGGAATAAGCACCTGTGTAGGCAAGCGCAGGGAGTGGGGCTCGATCCCCAGCACCACATGCTGCACTGGTCCTGCGCCTGGCCATGCTGAACTGGCAACTGAGTCCAGGTGTTGTGGCACACACCTGTAATTCTAGTGCTGGGGAGGCTGAAAACAGGAGGATCACTGTGAGTCCAAGCTGCCTAGTGAGACCCTATACCAAATACATTAAAAAACAAACCAAAAAAAAGAAAGAAAGAAAGAGATTTGCCTGACAAGAGCAAGGCCCTGAGTTCAATTCCTGGCACCAAATAAAACAAAGTAAAATAAATAAAAAGTCTAGGTGAGTTAGGTGTTGGGGGTGTTCTGTGGTGGCCCTGAGAGAAAGGGTGGCTGATGCGGGCAGCTCAGAGCACGGCCGGCACCTTTTCCTGTGGAGGAGGACTTCATCCTGTGGGCACAGTGGCCTTGGCTACTCTAGGCAGATTTCATTTGCTGCCTTAATTTCATTTTAAGGCTCACTTTTAAATGTATATATCTTCTGAAAAAAACAAGTGTCCATTGGGTGAGGGTTACTTTGAACCTTTATAATAAAATCTTAGGATAGAAATTGAGTGTCAGGAACATGTGGACAGGAACAGACCTTTGAAAGAAACTTCTGTTAGGTTGGATGTTCACAAGTTGAGATCAAACTAAAGCTGTTCACTCCATCCAACTCTGGTCTACAAGCATTCAGGAAGTGCCCAGAAATCCGCTCAGCAAAATCAAGTTCTTCAGTTGCTCAAGATGGAAAATGCTTACATAGCAATTTAACATTCAACACAAACATTTTCAAGCAGCCACTTTGAGAAAGACGTGCATATGGTGTTTTATTTGTATCAGTGTCATCCAGTAGGTGATTCAGGGAGGGACGGAGGTGGCACTTGTCTTGGATGAGCACGTGAGCTTCAGCAGAGCGGAGTGAGTGTCATCCCAGAGGCAGAGGCAGAGGCAGAGATGGCCTTGGAGGTTGCCATGGCCTTCATCTCAGAGTCACAGTGTCTCAAATGGGTTGGAGAAGTAGGTCTAGGAATGACTCTTGTGTTCTTAAAGTATTGTAAAAGTAACCAAAGGAGAGTCTGTGACATGCACCTGGGGTGGCTCAGGGCCTGCAGTCTGCCCTCTGGCCCTGTCCAGAAGAAAGTGTGCTGCCTCTTGCCTTAAAAAATTAGTGAATGCTTTATAGTCAAAACAACAAAAAACAGGCAAAAGCACCTAAAAGTGTTCCAGGGAGGGTGGGGGAGACAGGATTCTCTGGCTGCCCTCTTCCACACATTTGGACTCAGATCTGAAGGTGGGAAGCCCCCCATTTTTTGCAGAGTGGATGGTCAGGACTGCAGGAAGCATCCCTCTATTTGAGAGGTGGCCTCTGGACTGGTAGGCCATTTGTCAGCACTGGTTCTGTTACTCTCAGGACCCCTGGGCTCAGGCCGGGTGAGTGGTTGTATGGCCCTAACTGCTCCGCTTTTCCAACCAGCAGTGGATGTCTTTGCAGTCTTGACCCATGAACAGAGGCTGTGAGAACAGAAGCTGGTCTGTGGACAGCAGAAGGCATGCAGCAGGTATGCGTTTTCTGCCTAGAGAAACTTGGACTCAGGCTGGGCCTAGGCTACAGGTATTGTTTCAGGGTCAGCTGAGGAAGAGGTGGCCTAACTCCCAGGTGTGGCCATCCCTGAGCTGGCTAGACAGGTCCTGACTTGTCTGCCCAGGGACAGCACAGGAAAGTGCAAATGAGGAGAGTGGCCAGGTGTGGTTGCATATACTCATAGTCCTGGGAAGAGGGAGGCAGGAGGATCCCAAGTTTAAGCACAGCCTGGGCAACTTAGTGAGACCTTGTGTCAAGATAAACAGTATAAAGGATTGTGGATGGTACTCAGAGAGAGAACCCTGGGGGCAGTTCCCAGTACTGGAGAAAAAGAAGATTTTTCCCGCCTGCCCGCAGTGGTGCAGTTCAGATTATCTTAGTGTGTGCACTTGGACCAGTGTGAGAAAATCTGGCCATACATACACTGTACCTGACAGCACAGTGCAGCAGTGGCTCCCTGCCTGCCCTGGTCTCCTGAGCCAGTGGGGCGCCCAACCTCTGCCTGACTGGAGTCCACCTGCCCAACATTCCAGAGGTGGGAGGTCTTGTCCCTCTCCACAAGGATGAGCTACAGAGGCTGCACCAGCTGGGCTTCTGGCCAGGCCTTATCTCCTAGGGTCCTCCCCAGGATACCCCAAGTTGCCACAGCCAGTGACACTCAGGTCTGTGCTGGACTCCAGCGTTGGAAGTTTGGGGGGAGGGGCTGCAGAGTGCTGGGAGGGGCCACCCTCAGAACCTGTGCCTGAATGTCCTGGGAAGAAAGCTGGGGTTTTGCGTGCTCAGGAGGTACAGGTACCTCCCTGACCTTGTTTGTCACTGGTGTGTGTTGTTCATTGTTCTGTTTTGGGGACCTAGTCTTAGGCACTTCAGGCATTTTATTATTTTTTTAAAGTTTTAATAAAATCATTTATTTGTTTGGTTGGTTGGATTAGGGTCTTGCTACACAGTTAGACTCATAGTGATTCTCCTGTCTCGACCTCCCCAGCTCTGGGATTACAAGTGTGTGCCACTATATCCAGTTTTAGACATTTTAATAACAGTGGGAGCATACTTAAATTGTAGTTATTTTTTGGTACTGGGAATCTAACTAAGGACTTTGAGCTTGCCAGGCTGAGCTATCCCTAGCCCTTAAATATTAGTTTATTTATTTATTTATTTTTTGTCTTTTTGAGACAGGGTCTCACTATGCAGTTCAGGCTGGCCTTAAGCT
>PVKA01000984.1:102909-164372 GCA_004027165.1 Ctenomys sociabilis
AATTTTTTTTTTTTTTTTTTTTTTTTGTCTTTTTGAGACAGGGTCTCACTATGCAGTTCAGGCTGGTCTTAAGCTCACTTTGTAGCTTAGGCTGGTCTGGAACTCACAACAATCCTCCTGCCTCAGCCTCCCGAGTGCTGGGATTACAGGCATATGCCACCATGCCTGGTTGGCAAGTCTCATTGTAATAGGAAAGTCTCAAAGTACCCAGATCAGGGCCCTAAATCGCACCCATGCAGTCACCCCAGTCTATAAGGAATGACACCAGCTGCGTCCCCCCCAGCCAGCAGTGTGAGTGCCCATACTGATGTGGGGCCGTGGGGCGAATACCTTGCTGGTCTGCTTAGGGAATGAAGACAAAGAGGTCTGTGCTCAGTACAGGCAGGATTCCTTCCCCATTATTTGCAGTCTCTGGGTAGCTGTCTTCAGCGCAGGGCCCACTGGATAGTGCACCCTGAACTGGCTTGAAGGCTCACAGATTCTTTTTTCTTTTTTGCAGTACAAGGGATTGAACTAGTGTCGCACTTTGCACCATAGCCCCGCCCTGTTGTATGTTTTCTTTTGAGACAATGTCTCACTAAATTGCCTAAGCTAGACTCAAACTTGTGATCCTCCTACCTCAGCTTCCCAAAGTACTGGAATTACAGGCATTCACCACCACACCTGGGTCTTCTGAAGATAGACTTATTCTATTCTGACAGCACTGTGCTGTCAGGTTCAGCATATACAGCATGTACGACCATATTCTCACACACTGGTCCATGTGCACATGCTAAGATAATCTGGACTGCACCACTGTGACCAGGGTGGGGAAAATCTTTTTCTCCAATACCGATTGCCCCCAGAGGCTGTAGCCAGCTGGGCTCCTGGCAAGGCCTCATCTCCCAGCGTCTTCCCTAGGACACCCCAAGTTGCTACAGCCTGTAACACAGCAGCAGCCTTTGCTGGACTCCAGTGTGATATTAGACATAATAATTTACTTTTAAGAGCAGTAGCCTTGATTTATAATTCATATATAAAATTCACCATTTCAGCTAGGGATGGTGGCATACACCAGTAATCTCAGCACTTGGGAAGAGGAGGCAGGAGGATCACTACAAGTTCAAGGCGAACCTGGGCTACACAGTGAATTCAAGACTGGCCTGGACTACAGAGTAAGACCCTATTTTACAAACTCACCATTTCACACTGCACAATGCACAGGTTTTTGGTATGATCGAGAGTCGTGCAGCAACCACAACGAACATTTTCTTTATCCACAGAGAAACTCATTAGTCATTAGCATTGCTTTCTATTCTCCTTCCCCAGGCCTCAGGGCCATCAACCCTCTCTGCGCCTGTTGAATAATGATATCTGGGAATGTCACATACGTGGATCCTATAAGGCATGGTTTCTTGTGACTGGTCTCCTTCATGGAATGTTTCTAGGGTGCAGCCTTGTGGTGTGTGTCATTGCTTCCTCATTCTTTTCTACAGGCAAGTAGTATCCCCCGTGCAGGCAGCGCCATATTCATACCCAGCCTTCAGTTGGTGGCACTGAGTTGTTCCTCCTTTCAGGCACTAGGACCAGTGCTGTGAAGAGAGGTCCCGACTTCTTCCCCCTGTGGAGCTGCTTAGCCTGCAGGTCTGTAGGGCTGTGGATGCGGGTCTATGTTACTCAGGATGGGTTTTGTTAAGGCTTTTTGGAATAAGGCCTACTTTAAGAGGTACCAAGTGAAGTTTAGAAGATGACGAGAGGGCAAAACTGATTACTATGCTAGGAAACGCTTGCTAATACAGGACAAACATAAGTACAACAAACCTAAACACAGGATGATAGTTCGTGTAACTAACAGAGATACCATTTGTCAGATTGCTTAAGCCCGTACCGAAGGGGACACGATAGTCTATGCAGCATACGCACATGAGCTACCAAAACACGGTGTGAAGTTGGCCTAACAAACTATGCTGCAGCGCATTGCACTGGCCTGCTGCTGCCCGCAGGCTTCTCAGTAGGTCTGGCGTGGATCAGATCTGTGAAGGCCAGGTGGAGGTGACTGGAGATGAATACGATGTGGAAAGCATTGATGGCAAACCTGGTGCCTTCACCTGCTGTTTGGATGCAGGCCTTGCCAGAACCACAACTGGCATAAAGGTTTTGGAGCCCCAGAGGGTGCTACGGGTGGAGGCTTGTCTGTCCCTCACAGTACCAAGCGCCTCCCTGGTTGTGATTCTGAAAGCAAGGGGTTCAATGCTGAAGTACATCGGAAGCACATCACGAGTCAGAGTGTCGCAGACTACATGCGCTACCTAATGGAAGAAGACGAAGAAGCTTACAGGAAACAGTTCTCAGTACGTAAAGAGCAGTGCAACTCCAGACGTTATGGAGGGGATGTGTAAGAAAGCTCATGCTGCTGTACGAGAGAATCCAGGCTATGAAAAGAAGCCAAAGAGAGAAGTTAAAAGGAAGAGGTAGAGCTGTCCCAAAATGTCCCTTGCCCAGAAGATCAGGAGGCTCAAAAGAAGACCAGCTTCCTCAGAGCTCAGGAGCAGCTGCTGAGAGTTAAACCAAATTTCTATGAAGATTTTTCAGATAAAGACCAGTGAACTTATTCAAAAAGAGAAGTCCTGAGTAAGTTTTGTGAGGTGACTTTGGTAGCCAGGATGCAAGGTAATTCTGTTGGACACTCTAAGGGACTGTCAGATTGGTTTTCAAAGCATCTCATACAGTTTACATCCCCATCAGCAGGGGTTCATCTAGTGGCGTGATTTGGCTTCCTACTTTGCATTCTTCTGCTGACAGGACACTGACCGTTTTCCATGTGTTCACTGACTGCCAGACCTGTCTTCATGGGAAAAATGTTCAAATTCTTTGCCCATTAAAATTGGGTTATTTATCTTTTAAAATTTTTTATTTATTTTTATGTATTTAGTACAAGATCTATAGGGTCTCACTATACAGCTCAGACTCATAGCAATCGTCTCGTTTTCAGCCTCCCAAGCATTGGGAAGGCCCGCGCCCTGTCCGGTTGCTGTCTCAGCTCTCCCCGGGCAGGGGCCAGGTCAGCATGGCGCTTCAGGTGTAGAACCCCTGTCCCGTGACTGCCTTAGTGGGGGCTTTGATCTGCTGAGCCATCTGGCCAGCCCCGTCTTTTTATTGATGAGTTACAAGTTCTTTGCATTTGCTGGATGCAGTTTGTTTTTAGCCTTTCTTTTTTCCCATCAGATGCAGAATTTGCAAATGCTTTCTCTGACTCTGGGTTATCTCTTTGCTTTCTGGGCTGCAGGAAGGTTTTGGCCTTGATGAAGTCCAGTTTATCATTTGGTCTTTTGCTTCATATCTAAAACCATTGCTGGGCCCACGGTTATGAAGATTTTTTTTTTTTTTTTTTTGTCTTTTTGAGACAGGGTCTCGCTATGCAGTTCAGGCTGGCTTTCAGCTCACTTTGTAGCTCAGGCTGGTCTCGAACTCACAACAATCCTCCTGCCTCAGCCTCCCGAGTGCTGGGATTACAAGCATGCGCCACCACGCCCGGCTGGTTATGAAGATTTGTACCAGTTTTCTTCCAAGCGTTAAAAAGTTTTAGTTTTTCTATTTTGTCGTCCATTTTGAGTCAATTTTCATGTGTGGTATAAGGCAGGCGTTTGGTTTTGTTTCTGCACGTGGATATTCAGTTGTCCATTTGACGTAAAGATCATTATTTCTCCTCCGAATGGTGTAGATGGCCTAATAAACAATTGATTGGATGCAAGAAATAAGTTGGCCATAAAAGCAAGGCTTACTTCCAGAGTTTACATCTCTTGATGTCCTTTAGATTATGGCAGTGAGTTTAAAATGGGGGCTCGTGGATCCAGGTTTGCTTTGCCTCTTCTAAGGCCTTTCCGTTTTCATGAGTGTTTCGGGGCATTATATTCCTGCAAGTATAACTTGCTTTTCCACTTATATCACGAGCTCCTTTTCCTTAGTTGGTAGCTGCACGGTGGCAGCCGAGGGCTGGCGGTGGCTCCTGCTTTGTAGCTCAGGCTGGTCTCGAACTCACAACAATCCTCCTGCCATTAAGCGTGGACTGGTACACCAGATTCTGAATGGTTAGTGTAAAAAGAGCATTGATCACACATTGATAAAATTCCATGTTGTGTTAAGTAATGTGGACTAAATAGTTTTTCCTTTTTCTATGTGGTTTTGGTTTTGATATGGCTGCTAGAATTCTAAGACTAAGCGACTCTTGTGTTTCTGCTGGGCAGTGATTTCTTAACAGCACAAGTGATTATATAGTCCTGTGTAGTGCCAGCTTCTTGAGTCCCCTCTGGTGCTGGGCACAGAAGCTGCTCCCTGCCTTCTCTGGGCCTTGTAGAACTGCATGGTGGGACTGCGGTTGCCAGGACGTGAGCTTGCTTCACTGTCAAGGACCCGTGGACTCTTGTGAACTTGCTGAATGGATGAATGGGTATCTCATTTTAACAAAAAAAAAAATAAGATTTTTAGAGTTAGATCTGTGAACGTCAGAAGAACTGACATAGCGTCATCAGGATCTGACCCCTGTCTCAGGCTGTGGGAACCAGCTCAGGTCAGGAGCCTGAGCAGGGAGGGGACCTGGGCTCAGGGTGCGGCAGGGGCCAAGCTGTGCCTATAAAGTACCAGGGAAGGTCTTTTGAGCAGGTGGCACCCAGTGGGGACTCACAGGGTCAGGAGGAGGGGCCTGTGAGGACCGGAGGCAGAGTGGCTGGGCAGAGGGGCATAGCAAAGGCCAGGGCTGCGGTGGTGTGCTAGTGGAGCTGCTGAGAGATGGGTGAAGCGGTGAACTCTTGAGTTGAGGTGGATCGCAAAGGGCTAGAGGAGGCAGAGCAGGGATCAGAAGATCTGGATGCCAGCATGGAGGTGAGGGTGGGTGGCCTGGGTGCTGCCGGATGGAGACCTGGCCAAGGAGCCACCCACCCCGCAGGGCCGTGAGCTGTGAGGAGTGAGGAGCAAGAGTGTGTTCCGGAGATAAAAGTAAACTGAGTCCGAGTTTTTAAGCTGAACTATATAAGACTGCACCAATAGCTGCTCTGCTGCACTTGCCTATGGGCCTTCCTCCTGGGGCTTGGGGTACTCACTGGAAAAGTTTACGTTTGAGATACTACTTCAGTATTGCAGTCTATTGTGTTGTTACACCTCACCCAAGCGAGCCTTTACCTTAAGAGTAAGATTTGCTCACTCATAGGTTATCCCTGATGGAGCCTCTGCATCTGTTCCAGACCCCCCCTCCGCCTTGCACACAGCAGCTGCTGGAGGCCTCTCTGTCCCTCTGGGAGGCCTGTAGAGCTGTGGCCAGTCCGAGTGAAGGTGGGAACTACACCGTCCATGACCTTTCCTGAGTGAGCAAAGCGGGTAGGTGGTTGGGGGCGCTGAGGTAGCCCAAGCCACTGTCTATAGTCGGTGGTGAGTGAGGGTTGTCTGTCTTCTCTCCTGTTTCTCACACTGGCTGCCCTTTTTCTTTCGGTACAGTTTGGTGTAATTCAGCCCCTTCCTCAGCAAGGCTCACAGCCCTCGTGGTGGGAGGGGTTGAGATTGAGAAGTCAGAGTTCCTGGCCCTGGTAAGTGCCCACGAGGCCTGGAGGGAGTGTGTAGCCTACATGCACAACTGGGAAGTCGTGGGGTCCTTTCTTCCTGCCACAGCTGAGCCAAATCTGGCTGAAAAGCTGTACTCTGTAACCATGTCCCTTAGCCACCAGGAGCTGCATACCCCTGCGAGTTTGACTTTTCTAAAGTGTGTTTGGTACAGGCTCTCACTGCACAGCTTGGACTCCAGTGATCCTCCTGTTTCAGCCTCCCCAGTGCTGGGATTGCAAACGTGTGCTGCCGTGCCCTCTCAGGTGGCCAACTCAGTGCCCAGGGACAGGGCCAGCTCAGCATGTGGTGCCAGGGATCAAACCCTTGTCTCTGCGTTTGCCTAAGCAGATGCTTCTTCTGCTGAGCTATCTTGCCAGTCCAAAAGGTTTTATTTATTTACTTATTTATTTTAATGTATTTGGTACAGGGTCTCACTACGCAGTTTGGACTCATAGTGATCCTCCTATTTCAGCCTCCCCAGCTGTGGGATTACAGGCTGGCACACGCCTGGTCTTGGTGGTTGGCTCGGCTGTGCCCATGCCCAGCACATGGTATGTGGGATGGAAGCTTGGTCCTTGCACTTGCCCAGGCAGGTGCCTAGACTGCTGAGCTATCTCTGCCACCCCAAGTTTGGCTTTTTAGTGTTCATATATGAACCGTGTCATGTAGCTTTTGTCTTTCTGTGCCTGGCACATTTCACATAGCATCGTGTCTCCCACATACATCTGTGGTCATAGTTAATAACAGTGATGTATACTTGATGAAATTGCTGAAAGAGCAGACCTAAATGTATCCTTCATACACAGAAAGATAAGCTGATTGAAATGTCTCATTACTTGGTATTTCTGTAGTGTATACATATACCAAAACCACACTTTGCACCCCTCAATATATAGTTACTCTTTGCCAATTAAGAGATTAGTTTTGACCTGGGAAGCTGAACCAAGAGAATTGCAAGTTCAGTCCCAGCCTGGTCACCTAAGTGACTTAAAACCTGGTCTTGATGTGAAAAGTGCTGGGGATGCAGCTCAGTGTAAAGGCCCTGAGTTTAGTTCCCAACACACACAGATGTTTATTAAATCCTGTCTTGGGCTCCTTCTGCAGCTCTGGGTGCTACCGCCAGGTCTTGGGCCCTGGAGTGGCAAGCCCACTTTGACCTCTGTGCTCAGATGGCCCTGGCATGTGGCATCTGGCAGCCCCAGTGTTTCCCTGCCCGCCCTGCCCTTGTGGCCATCAGCGCTTTCCTTACCTCCCTGCTCTCGGTCCCCAGCCGTCTGCTCTGCCTGGCAGGGGCGGCAGTCTCTCCACACCCTTGAGTCCTAGCATCTGGTCGGGTACTTGGGCCCGTATTGCTGACTTCCTCCTGATAGCAGTGATTGCCTGCTGGCTGGCTGGTGGAGGGCCCATCCTTCCCTGTGCGTCAGCTGCAGGATGCAGACCTCTGTCTTACAGCTCTTGGGTCACAATGTTCTGGAGCTTAGAACCCTGAGATTTAGGGCAGAGCTGTGTATGTGCTGTATGTTGTGGAGCATCCTGGGAGCGCCTGGTCATGCACACGTCACGGAGTGTGCACAGAATAGAAGTTCTCAGTGGGACAACAGTGATGAATGCTTTGTGTCATGTTGGGGACCCCACTGTGACTTTGGAGCCTGTTTTGGGTTTCAGGGTTGTGGAGAACAGGCTGTGGCCCTCTCTGCACATGTGTGCAGGCTCTGTGCTGGGGGCTGGAAACACAGGGTGAGAGCTCGGCCCTGTCCTCCAGGGTGCCGGTGGCACTGCATAGGCCTTTCTCTCTCACCCCTGCTGGCTTCAGGAGACCGTCAGCAGGGCTGGCAGGTCCAGGCAGGTGTGCGGGTTGTGACCTGGTGTCAGCTGTGCGTCGTGCTGAGGGCCCATGACATGGAGCAGCCCCAGGGTTACATTCGGCAGCTGTTCTCTGGGGCTGCTTGGGACAGGCAGGCCTGTTGGGGCCAGGGTAGTTTCCTGACTTTTCCAATACAGTAAGAATTGCTTGATTTTAATGTTTTCAAGAAACTTAAAAAAAAACAAAACAAAAAACTGCGTTGTATTTATTCATTGGTTGATGGCCATTTGGGTTGTTTCCAAGATTTAGCTATTATAAACTGCATATAAACATGGATGTGCGTGTAGTGCTGTGGTGTGATGCTTTTAGTTTTGTTTTTTGTTGTTGTTTCGTGTGGTGCTGGGAATCCAACACAGGACCTTGTACATGTACAGTAAGAACTCTACCACTGAGCCGCATCTCTAGCCCCAAAGATAGATGGAATTTTTTTTTTTTTTTGGTACTGGGCTTTGAACTCAGGACCTTGCGCTGGCCAGGCAGGTGTTTATGCTGCTGAGCTATCTCCGTAGCTATTTTTGATATGGATAGATAGAAACCTTTAAAATATAAAGATTTAACTGTTTTCTGACATGGCTCCTCCGTTTTGAAAATGTGTTTAATTGTTGGGGACTGTTCTTTTTAAGTTAGAAAATAAAGTAATATCAGATGTGTTGGAATGTCTGTGTTGTAAGAAGCTAGAGGATGTAAGGTGAACTAGTCTATTTCTGAAGCAGGTGTCTCTGTGTTATTTGTATCACTTCTAAAGTTCTCTGTGGTCTTTGAAAAATTACACAGAATGTGTTAGCTCTCATCTGAAAATGTGTATTCAAGATTGTGCTTTTTTTTTTTTTTGTATTTTAATGCAAGGTCTACAGGGTTTCACTACAAGTTTTTTTTTTTTTTTTTTGAGGAACCAGGGATTGAACTCAGGCCCTTGTGCTTGCCAGGAAAGCACTTATTCCACTGAGCCATCTCCCCAGCCCCTGAAGAACGTGTATTTTTTGCTTTTGTTTTTGGCTGAACCAGAACTCAGGCCCTTGTGCTTGCCAGGGAAGCACTTATTCCACTGGGCCATCTCATCAGCCCCTCACTACAAGTTTGAACTCGTAGTGATCAGCCTGTATTCAGCCTCCTAAGAGCTGGGATTATAGGTGTGCGCCCCCAGGCCCAGTCTCAGTGCTGTCTCAGGGTTCCTCAGGGGCAGGGCCAGCACCCTGGCTGGCTGCTGGCTGCCTAAGCAGGCGCTTTAATCTGCGGAGCTGTTTGGCCAACCCTAAGATTGTTCTTTTACTTTAGAATTAGTTTTGCTCTTGGTATTTGACTTAGGGCGAATGAAACTTGACATGCATGCAGAGAAACACACTCCCACTCTTCCAGGCCCTGCAGAGGAGTCTGTAGCTTCTGGCAAGATTGCCGAGCCGAATTCAGATGCACAGCCCTCTGCAGGTCGTGTTCTTGGCCTCCACCCTGAGGGCAACGCTGTCAGGACAGGACATCACCAGGGTCTCCTGATTAATCCTTCCTAATAGTTTTATTTAACAGGGTTAAAAAAAGACTTCCTCTTATGTTTTACAGTTGCCCTTTTCTGGGGGACCATGTTGGTTGGTTTGTTTTTTTTTTTTGAGGAACCAGAAGTTGAACTCAGGCCCTTGTACTTGCCAGGCAAGCGCTTATTCTACTGAGCCATCTCCCCGGCCCCAAGCGCTGTAAGATTTTCCACAGCTTTTTTTGTTTGTTTGTTCTTTGCAGTGAAACAGTGGGAAAGCTCCATTAACACTTTAGGTAATGTCATAATTTTGGAAACAGCGCTTTTCTCATACTGTTTCTGTTGAGTGTTGGCATCGGTTAGTTATACAGGTGGCGAATTACTAGTGTCGAAATCAGTTCTTAAATTATGTGTGTTGTCAACATGCAGACTTTCTTCATTTTATGTTTAACTTGTGGATTTTTCAGTTTGAGTAACTAAAAGCTTAGTGACACTAAAACATTAGCTCTACCAGACCAAAAATGTGTGTGTGTCTAAAGTAGTTTCCTTTCTTGATTTTGGTTCAGTTAACAGAAGTATCTAAATGGCTGTAATTTCTGGTAACTTAATGAGAACTCACTGAACTTTTGGGTCATAGTAAGTTTTCCCATTATGTAAAATACTTCACACACTGGCTGACTCACTGTGGATTGTGAGTAGTCGTCATAATTCTCTTCCTTCGGAAAATAGAAGCACGTGATTGTTCTAATGTTTTAGCCAATTATAGAGGTATACGGAGGTTGGCACCCGCTCTGTGAGACCAAAGTGGGGCCTTTGTTAGTTTGGGAGCCCATTAATTTGTGTTATGGGCAGGCTTGGAGTCTTCTTCATAGGAATTTTGTGTTGAGTTAATGATTTGTTGTTGTTTTCACCTCTAGGTGCTTAAAATTTCTGAGTCTTAAAAATTGAGGTGCTATTATTTATTTTATAATACATAAAAATCAGGCAAAGTTTTTTGGGAGAGGGATCCCATAGTGATGTTTCTCCCCATGTTTAAAGTGTAATGTTCACTTATATATGTAACTTAGATTTATCATAGCAATTAAAATATACTTTTTTTTTTCTTAATTGTTGCACTCTTCTGGGCCTAGTGGTGCATAAATGTAATCCCAGCACTTTAGGAGGCCGAAACAGGAGGACTGCAAATTTGAGGCCAGCCTGAGCAATTTAGTGACTTGTGAGACTTGTCTCAGAATTAAAAGACAAAAAGGACTGCGATGTAGGCTAATGTCCTGTGCTGTCCACATGCTTGTGAGGCTCATCTTGTGATGCAGACATGTGGTGGGCGGTTCTGCCTGTGCTGCTGCTGCTGTTCTTCCCCGGGCAGTGGGTGCCAGGTCCCTGTCTGTGCTCAGCCGCCACCCTGTCCCTCACACAGCAGATGTATGCTTTCATCCACAAGGGGACACCTGTGGGAAGTGGCACTGGCTCATGCTGCTGCTGCTGCCTGCTGACCAGTTCCCATTCACAATTGGGGCTTCCTTGACCTTTTTGGGGATCCAGTGACTTCCTGTTTTTCATTCGAAGCCCCTGGGGACCCTCTGTGGCCCAGAGAAGCAGCCAGAATTCTGTCCAGCAACCCAGTCATAGCTGATGGTTATGAAGTGGTGTTAGCATTTCATAAATGGGGTTGTGGGAAAAGATAGAGTGTCTCCAAACCAACTAAATTTGGCCTCTTATTCCACCCCCCCACTTCCTCCTGGGGACCTCCTTTGATCTTCAGTGTCAGTAGCCCTGAGAGTGAGAGTTCCACCCAGGGCTGGGTACCACTCACAGCTTTTCATGTTCCTTTGGGTAACTGGGTTGTGGTTTTGAAGTGCTAAGTACCTTAGCAGTGTGGTTATGCTCTTGAGCATCTCACTAAGTGTCCAAATGAACCCTTAGGGGCTGTTTCTATAATTTGTATCAAATCATGTAAAGTGCACTAATGATACTAACTAATTTGCCTGGGTTAGATTATTAACTTCATTACTGCTATTTAATAAAGAGGATCACTGTGCTCTGGTCATGCCAGGTAACTGACAGCTTGTTGGGCCTCCTTGATTAGTGAGACTGAGCTAAGGAGGAAGAGCGCCAGTGCTGGTGGCCGTGTTAACACTCAGGCTTACACTGCCAGGCTCTTGTGCCAGGGTCGTCTTCCTTGCACTCTTTGTGGGGAATCAAGTCAGCTCTCCAGGTATGCCTGGCTCCGAGGGGCAGTGCTAGCTGAGGGCAGCAGCAGTTACTTTTTGGCTAGAGTCTTACTGCCTCTCACCTAGGGTATAGACAGCAGGAAACTGCTTCCATTGGCTCTGCCCTCCTGGCCCTGGCTTCCAGGTACTCTCACCGAAAGGTGACTTGGAGGATTGTAGGTGCCCCCAGGTCCTCCTGCATATACCCTATGTCCTCCACCCATGCCTACTGCCCCTTCATCTCAGCCCCTGCAGTTGGGGGTGACCCCTCCGGGGGCCATCTGAGAGTACAGGGCACCCATGTGAGGCCTAGTGGGGCAGTCAGCTTGCCGTACTCCACTGCCTGGCTGGTGGGATGAGGCTACAGAGAAACAGCCTTGATCTAACTTGAAAGGCAGGGCTCTGCGGGAAATTCTGTGGGGACTGCCCAGAGTGGCATCTGCATTTGTCCAGCAGTGCCTGATAAAAGTTCCTCAGAGGCTTTTAAACTTCGCTAGTGAATCTATAAAGCACGTTGCTGAGAAAAGGGAAATTTCCTCAAGCTACCTCCGCTCCTGTGCACACCGCCACGTGCCGCCGGCTGTCCTCTCCAAGAGGGAGCCCGTGTCTGCAGTGTGTCCTGGAAAGCTGCTCTGCAGCCCGTGGCAGATGCCAAGCAGTGCTGTCACTCATCTGTCACTGTGCATGCCATAGAGTGCAACTCTTGGGCCGTGCCCACGTTGTCTGCATGCAGCGCGCTTGTGCTGGCTTCACGCTCAGCGTCAGAGCCGGGCAGGGAGCCTGCAGCTCCCGTAGCCTGTGCACACCCACGAGCGGTGGGATCTTCTCCCACTGGTATCAGTGAATCCTAGGACAGATAGATGCAGGGGATGTTGTGGTGACACTAGCGTGGGAGGTAAGGCCTAGCTGTCTGGGCCATGGTCCTGTTTGGGGGGCACAGGTGGCTCTGTGTTGGCCTAGGGACTGACTGTTGCTTCAGCATCATGTGCTGATCACAAGTGGCAGGGGAGAGGAAGGGGCTTCCTGCCAGGTTGGGAAGAGCTGTGGCAGATAATGGAGGCGAGGATTCCAGTGCTGAGGGAGCCAGGGAGGTGGGAAGGGGTGCTCTTGGCAGTGCACCTCGACACCTGCATGCTGGAGTCCTCCTTGTCATGCGTGATGTCTGCTGCTTCTGGTCCCCTCACTTGCACTTGCTCAGTATTGGGCCAGGCTCTAAGCAGAGGATGGACTGAAACACACTGGACAGAGGCTGCTCAGACATGGACCCTGCCCATGCTGGGCCACAGAGGTTCTTGCTTCTGTGGGTAGGGTGTGGTTCTGGAGGGTCTGCCCATGGACCAGACACACAGGCACTTGCTCAGGCCACTGTGTGGTGAGTTGGGGCCACACTACTCGGATCCCATGCAAATGCCGAGGGTCCTTCCTACCTGCCAGGATAATGCGGTTTCTCAAGAATCTTCCACTCCTCTTGTGCTGCCCTTGTCTACCAGCACCCATCAGATGTCCCTTTCTCAAAGCACCTTGTCCTTTGTGGCAGTCCTTGTCCCTCTGGCTGGATGGCTGGTTCTTTGGCCTGTGCTCCTAGGACCCTGTGACCATGATTACTGGAGCTTTCCCTTAGTAGGGTACCTTTTCATACGTTGCACCTGCTCCATGCTCACAGATATGGTGAGTGAGTGAATGAATGAATGAATGAAAAGCTTCTTCTAGGGGACCAGGGAGATAGCTCAGTAGAATAAGTGCTTGCCTGGCAAGTACAAGATCCTGAGTTCAATCCCCACTACCACAAAAAAAAAAAAAAAAAAAAAAAAGCAGGGAAGAAAGAAAAGCTTCTTGTGAGCTGGCTTGTGTCCTGGCAATATCATGGCACTTCTGCTCTGTGAGAGCAGCTGAGTGAGGGCCTGGGTGATTGCTGTGTCCTGTGAGCTGGAAGTGCTCTCAGGACATGCCTGTTTCCATCCCAGGGTGCCTTGGAACAAAGCAGCAGATGCAGGATTCCCACAGAGTGTGATGCCGCACAAGCAGTTTCACAGCTGTCCTGGGGAAGCCATACCCAGATACCTCTAGGAAACAGGTTGGAGATCCAGAAGCACCCAAAGGAGTTTCGATAATTTTTAAGAAAGATCTCTGTTATTCCGAAGGAAGCTTGCCCTGCCAGGAAGTCTCCCCCTGACTCTCGTCTCCTGAGGTTGGTAGCTCTGAGAAAGATGCAATGCAGCAGGTACCAGAGTCCCTGTGAACATGGAATCCCCCTGAGATAGAGCCTTTGGCTTCCCTCTTGCTGCTGGCTGCTGCCTGCTGTGGGAAAGAGGTGCAACAGCCCTGCAGTGCAGTGATTAGGACACAGGACTGTGCAAGCACAGTGCACCCTGCAGCAGCAGCTCCAGGCCCTGGTGCAGCGGGCGCCCAGGACGTGAAGCCCCAGGTGCTCTTGTGCCTTGTGCCTGGTGGCTTGGTTTGTATCTCTGTTCAGCTGGTTGATTGTACGAAGGGAAGGGACTTCCAGACTGGTGCTTGGGCATTTTAAATGCCTCTGAATATCATGAGTCAGAGCAGAGAAGTAAGATTGAGTAGGTTTTTTTTCTGAATTGAAGAAATAGGACTTTGTTTCTTCTTCAGGACAGTTGTGACCTCTGAAGAATCATCTTGTTTAGTGTGGGCAGATGCCCTTGTCAGTGCTCTTTGAAGAGAACAGCTGCTGTTTTTTTTTCTTTTCTTTCTAGATGGTCATATGTCAGAGATGCAGATACAAGTTTTCATATACTTGTTCCACTTAAACAATGGTGGTTGATTGATCTGGCAGGCAGCACTCTGCCTGGCAGGCAGCAGGTGAGGCCTTCTGTTCCCTGGGCCTGCAGGCCTCAGATGAGCATCTCCGCTAGTGTGGTGCTCTAGGGTGGTGCTCTGCTGTCTGTGGTTGAGCTGGGCACCACCTCCAGCTGGTCTTCTTTGTTTATCTGAGAGCAAGCCTAAAAGCTGAACTTACATATTTTGCTATGAATTGGTGGCCCCAGACTGTATTAAATGCATCATGGGTGGTAATTTTACCTGTCCCTGGGCCAAGAAATAGAATGTCAGGGTTACCATGGCAACTGCATGCATTCTGAAAAGCTTGTGAATGGGCTCTGAACCTTCTGGCATTTTAAGTGAGGTTTTCCAGCTGAGAGCCTGTGATGAACGTAAATAAATTCAGAGTTCCATGCAGAGCATATCCTTTCTCTGAGTGACACAGTGGGCTGCTGAGTGCAGTTCTTCCTCCCGTGACATCTGCCTGGCTCCTGATTCCTGGTGACTGCCTGTGGCTGGGAGATGGCAGTCGGCTTCACGTGTAGCATGTGGCCACCTTGGGCTATGAGCCAGAGAAGGCTGACACATCGTGCTCTTCTAGTGTGACTGTAGCCCCATGTGCCTATGTGTCCCATGGGACATCTGTCTGCTCTAAGAGCTACTGAGGCTCCAAGGGCAACTTACAAGAGGCCATAGTGCTTGGTCCAGGGGAGGGAAGGAGATCCAAGTTAGACCCTGCTCAGATGTCAGAGTTGCAAATATTATGTGGACTTGTTGGCTTCATTATCAAACGCTGGTCTGCTTTTCCTTGCAAGTGTATGTCACATTATTACTTTGAAGCCAGTCCCCTGTCCTTTTATCTTGCAGGGCAGAAGGTTGAACCTAGAACCTTACACATGCTTGGCAAGTACTCTACCACTAAACTAAATTTCTGGTCCCTTTTTATTTTTATCTTGAGTCAAGATTTTGCCACATTGCGCAGACTGGCCTCAAACTTGGGGTCCTTCTGTCACCGCTTCCTGGTGGCCAAGACAGTGTCTCCTGAAAGGTGGGCCAGGTGCTGGGATGGAACTCGTCTCTGTGCCAGTGAACGTTGATGGCACAGGGTCAGACTTTGATGGGAAAGCGGTGGATCTTCCAGGAACTCAGTGGGTACCTGGCTCTGATGCACCCTTGGGCCTCAGCTAAGAGCCTTTATCTAATTCTGCCCCTTTATTTTACAGATGAGGAAACTGAGGCCCAAAGAAGTCATCCCATTTGGTTAAAGCCCACAGCAGGCCAGAGCCAGATTTGGAACCAGAAACCTGGCTCCTGGCACTTGGCTCTCCGAGGACCGCTTTACTACAGATGAGGTTTGCTTTCAGCTCACTGGTTTTTGTCTTCGTTTTGTCACTAGAAGGTCTGTGCTGCCCAGGCCTGTAGCACACACCTACAGTCTAAGCGCTCTGGAAGGCTGAGGCAATGTGATCACAAGTTTAAGCCCAGATTGGGCAAGTTAGCAACTTAAACCCTGTCTCAAAATAAAAAATAAAAATGAAAAGGGTTGGGGGGTTCAATCCCTAGTACTGAAAAAAAAAAGAAAAAGAAAAAGGAGGTGGTTATTCTTACTTCAGCTCTCTAACTTGGAGCCATTTAGGGTTTTTAAGTCAACCTCCCCTGCCTTCTTCTGTGGCACAGTATGGAACTTTTCCTTGGGGTGCTGGAGGCATCCCTTGTGAATATGGAAGTGTGGGCTGTGCATTCCAGGCCATAGGCTTGGTGGCCCTGCAGCGAGTGTGGTCTGGTGCTCAGCTGAGTCCCTACTCAGCTCCACTGCTGTCTGGGTTCCCCAGGGGGTGCAAGCCCTGAGGTCAGCCAGGTGCCCCTGAGCTGCACTGTGAGCTGCAGTCTGAGCCTGCACTTGCCGGGGCAGGACGCTTGGCCGTAGTCCTTCGCTTTTTGGCTTGTGGCTCTTTACTATACATTAACACAAAGTCGGATTCCAGGTACACCTGGCTTTTAATTTTCCAGTGTTGGAGGAAGTTAAGGTTTTATTGTGGAATTCACTTAGGGCAACAGATTGTTTTCCTATATGGCCTCAGTGATGGTTCCCTTGCTAGCTGCATATTGTTATGTGGAATTTTGATGCAGGGCGGGGGCCCGTGTCTCTGTCCTGTGCTGTGAGCTGGGTCCTTAGCCTGGCTTTGGCTTCTCCTTGGGGACCTGGCTGCAGGGAAAGCCGGTGCCATACTCCAGTAAGTGAGGAGCCTTGTGAGCTGAGGCCCTGGCACTGCGACATGGACCTGTCCTCCCCTTGGTGCCCTGCTCAGACTCTTGGCAAGGAAGCAGGGATGTGGCAAGTGCATTTGGGATGGTTTGTTGTGTGGCCCAGCTGCAAGACTCAGGGTTTTCATTCACTGGGATTAGACATTGTTTTTACTAGAGATAGGAGGCACTTTTTTGATAATCACTTTTGAAGTTCATGTTCTAGTTACTTTGATGTAATTTGAATATCATAAAATCCACCTTGTTATAGGGTTATTTTGGTGGTTTATAGTATATCCTCAGTTGTACAATGTCTGTCATTACTATTTCATTTTAGACTCTTAACAGATAAACAGAAATGAAAACTGCAGCTTGGCATGAACAGTGTGCCCATGACCCTGGGTGTCCAGACCTGGCAGGTGGCAGCCCCGTGCTGCTGGCCTGGGAGGTGGTGTGTGGCCCGGGGAGTAGTGAGCCCCACACTGGGCTTTGGTGGGCCAGGAGGAGCCATGGGTGGACAGAGGCCTGTGGAGGACAGTGTGGCCCAGTGCATCACTGGCGGATGAGGCAAGGACAGGGCTCAGGCCAAGTGCAGGCCAAGGCTGTGTGCTGCATGCCTGGCACCTCAGCCACAGCACCCGCGGGAGGTGCCCTGGGGGTAGGGAGAGCTACACCTGTGCTGGCCTTGGCCAAGGTGCTGCACTCTGCGGAGGGCCCGGAGCCCTGTCACACCACTGAGAAACGGGTTCTGGTGTTCCGAGACTGTGAGACACTGGAGATGATTTCAGGAGTATGGTCTCGTTAAAAATGTTATTCAGGGCCAGAGAGATAGCTCGACAGTCTCAGCGCCTGCCCAGCAAGGGCAAGGACCTGGCTTTAATCCTCACTGCCTAGCTGGCCCCTGAAACTGGGCATGGTGATGCATGCCTCTAAAGTCAGCACTGGGGAGGCTGAGACAAGAAGATCACAGTGAGTCCAGGCTGCATAGTGAGACCTTATAAAAAATTATAGGATTAGAAATTACATTTAAAAAGGAGAATGATATCTGAGCTGTCAAAAAAAAAGGTGGTGTTTATTAAAAAATGACAAATTCTCACACTTAGCTGGGCCTGCTTGAGTTTAAAAAAAAATAGACAGGAGAGGGTGACATTTCCTCACTTGTCATGAGGGTTGTGTGCCATACTCATGTAACAAAAGACAAGGGACTAATGTGCAGGTTGATGTAATCTGAAATCCGTGACCCAGAGGCTGTGGAGTGAAGACTAGGGAAGCCATGTTTCCATGCTGAGATGCAGGATGTGGGTGGCAGCAGGCCAGGTCTGATTCCACAGAGCTGACCAGCCAGGTCCCCATGGTTTCCCCGTACGGCCAGGTCCTTCTTTTTTTGTTTTGTTTTTTTGAGACAGGGTCTCACTATGCAGTACAGGCTGGCCTTAAGCTCACTTTGTAGCTTAGGCTGGTCTCGAACTCACAACAATCCTCCTGCCTCAGCCTTCCGAGTGCTGGGATTACAGGCATGCGCCACCACGTCTGGCTCGCCAGGTCCTTCTGAGGGAGGCCTTGTGACTGTCAGATGGGACATTTGGACTAGTGTTGAGGAAAAGGATTCTGGTTCCTGTTCCTTGAGGAGGAGGGACAGGAGGAGGAGATAGTTTGGGCACCCTGGCTTGAGGCTGCTTCTCTGTATTTTTGACATTCTTCAGCATGTCCTTCTGGAATATGCTGTGCATTTGAATCTAGACTTTGGGGTGTCATCTTCTTAGCACCAACATTTCTGAGTAATTTCTATATGGCATCTAAAGTGTGCCCCCAGATTGGGGCTCAGAGCAGAGGCGTTTTCAGAGGAATGGTTGGGGCAGACTCGGGTGCTGCATGAAGGGCTGCCTCCACATTCCAGCTGTGGGATGTCGCGGGGACACCCCTCCAGCGCCCCCATGTGGCCTGGCCTGGCCGGCCTCACCTTGGCCCAGGCCTGCTGCCCTTTCTTGGGGTAACCTTTGACCCCAGCTGTAGGTCCCAGGGCCCACAGAGCAGGCTTGTGTGGCTTAGAACCTTGCCACAGACCCATGGTTTTCTTTTTTCTTCGTCTGGGGTTCAGGCAAGGTCTGGTCATGCTGTCGCCATTCATCATGGTGGCTACTGTGGCTTATTGCAGCTTACAGCTCCAAATCCTGTCAGACAGACCATTTCCTGCTTTCAGATTTGCTCGTGTGAAATTCTGTATAAAATATTAACTTAGAATAAGGTTTCCGCTGTGTGAGTTGTTTGAAAACAGCTCATATATCATCTTTAATAAAGATAATTTTAAAATGTTACTTAATGCCTAGATGTAGTTGGTACAGAGGTTTAATTTTGTGCTCAGAAAGAAATATAAGAAGAAAATAATTTCTTTTACAGACACACCATCTAAACTCTGCCTGGTAACCCCCAGCTTATTTATTTTTCATTTATATATTTGGTACAGAGTCTCACTATGCAGCTCAGACTCTTAGTGATTCTCCTGTTTTCAGCCTCCCCAGCGCTGTGGTTACAGATATGCACCACCACGCCTGCACTTGGTCGCCAGCTCATCATGCTGCGGGGGTGGGGCCGGCACGGCACACGGGACTGGGCGTCAAATGCTGGTCCTTGTGCTTGCCAAAGCAGGCGCTTAGTCCGCTGAGCTGTCTTGTTGGCCCCTGCCCCCTAGCTTGCTCATACACATGAAGCATTGCTTGTAGCCTGTGTTCTCCCTGCTCGTGCTCACCAGCATGGCAGCACTCTGCACCTGGGGTTATAACGGGATTTTCCTATAGAGTTCGTAAAATGAAGCGTTGAATTGATATTCAATAACTTTTGCTTTTTTGTTTCTTTATCTGTGTTGTAGAGTAAAATCTGGGCTTAGGGAAAGCAGTTTGTGTCTCCTGTCCATTGGCCTGCAGCATAGCATGAAGGTCCTCTCAGGGAAGTCTGTCCCAGGGCCACTGGTCCTCACAGCATAGCTGTGCACCCTGCTCCACCCTTTGGTGGCTTTTGTGCCTCCCATAACACATGAGTGCTGCAGCCCTGCCCTTCCCCTTGGCTGCCTCTTTGAAGGAAGCCCCTGTCCTCACTCACCCTTCACAGTATCTGCCACCTAGCATCCTGGGTCGCTTGTGAGCTCCATCCCTCCCCTATGCAGGACTCGCTTAGATGTTTTCAGCTTGAACCACCACATCTTTGTTTCTAGAACAAGCTCACTGCTTTTTAGGTATTAGTTGCTTTTACTTTTTCTACCTCCTCTAAGAGGTAAGTAGGAAGCACACAGGACAGACGACCTGTATCACACTCAGGACAGACGACCTGTATTGGGTGCCTTCTTTCTCCCCTGGCGCTTCCCTTCCTTTGCTTATGTGAGGAACAGATGTCTTGACTGGTTAGTTCAGGAGGTCCTTCCTGCTGAATATGGAGGTTGAAGAGAAAGAGGTCACTCTGCAGACTGACGAAGCTGCTCAGAATCCTTGGCCATTCTGGTGACAGGTGATCTCCTAGACTCATTTTCCTCTCAACACTTGGTGGGTCCTGGCCAACATCAGGGACAGAGCCAGCTGCGCTGTGCAAGGCAGCTGGTCACACTGTGCGCATTGGATGCTTCCTTACACCGGCGGCCAGACACACTGTGTCCTTTTTGGAGCTGTTCCATAGCACTGCCTAATCTAAAGCCAAACATTTAGTTTCACAGTTTTAAAAGCAGAAAACTACTAATGCAGCTGTTTTGTTTATACAAAGATGTTGACTACAGAATATTTTATGTTCAAAATATTGATTAATTTTTGGGGCAGCCAAAGAGATTTGACATTGAGTAAAAAAACCCCAAACTTTACATTCACATGAACTGCAGTGAGTCATAGCTCTAATTAAGCAAAAACCAACATTGCAGAGAGGAGTTTTGAAAGGCTAGTTAGATGAAGACTTCTGGGTGACTTAGAAAGGTCACATCTGTATCCACATTATAGTGAAATAACCCAGTCAGGGGCGCTCATGTGAGAAGGCTGGTCCTGGTAGTGGGAGGGAGGGTCACTTTGATTGTGAAGTGGGTTCATTGCAGAAGGCCTCTGACACCGGAAGACTATTCAATTCAAAGAAGTGCCACACAAGGCATCTTAGATTTTCAATGTGACTCTGCTCTCACTGTAGTACATGCCTGAGTTTTACATTTGAGGAATAAAAAAGCATGCATGGTGATGGGTGTGTGACCTGATGGGGTGGGTAGGACCTTGGGAAAGCTCATCCCAGTGTCCAGAGCAAAAGCAGAAGGGTGTCAGTCCCCATGTGGGCAGACAGATGTCAGCTGAACAGCTCTTCTCGGCTCCTGAACTCAGGTCATGGAGTGAAGCACTAGCTCATTCCTGTAATGCAAGAAGCCTTATTGTAGGTTTGTGTAGCCTTAGCCCCTTCCTTGAGGTCAGAAGTGGCCTCAGTGTCCCACAGTCACTCTGGCCAGTGTACCTGGCTGGCCATGCTGGCTGTGTTCCTGCTGAAGTTCACGGCAGTAAGGAGCTATGGCTGGCTTTGCAGGGGTCATGAGCACCCAGGAAGCAGTGCTGCTGTTTGGGCTTTTGATTTTTTTTTTGTACTGGGCATCAAACTCAGGACCTTATGCTTGCCAGGCAGGTGCTTATGCCACTGAGCTATCTCTCCAGCCCTCTGTTTGGGACTTTAAGGGGCATATTTTACCTGTTGCTCTAGAACTAGTTGAAGTGCAGGGTTTGAATTTACAGGTGTCTGAGTGATTGAGAACACCATGGTTGCAGTTCCAGTGTGAGCATTGACCCTTGAGACCCCGCTGACTCTGGCTGTGGAGAGGCTGTGAAAGGCCATGTGTCTGGTTCCTCAGCTACCTGAGGAGGGAGCTGGACCAGTGACTCTTTGTTGTTGTTTTGGTTTGGTTTGGTTTGCTTTGTAGTGGTGGAAGTTGGACCCAGGCCAATTTACTAGGCATGTGATCTGTCACTGAGCTGCAGCCCCACCCAGCCCAGATTCTCAATTGCCCAGGCTGGCCTTGATATTGCAACCCTCCTGCCTCAGCCTTCTAAGCATTAAATAATCTTTTCACAATAATTTGAGAGTTCACTAGCAAGTTTGGTCTAATGGTATAAATCATTTTTTGGGGGGAGGCACTGGAGATCGAACTCAGGACCTTGTTCTTGCCAGGCAGGCAGGTGCTTAAGTCATGAAGCTGTCTCTCCGGCCCCAAACAGTGTAAATCTTGAGTCTTACTGCACAGGTCACTGAGTGTGCATCTGTCGTTGCTGACCCTATCTGCTAGCTGATGTACTAGTAAAGACTGCGGGCTCTTGAGGCTGACTGCACTGCCACTTGGAAATGCATACTGTCGGGGATAGCAGATGTTCAGGCTACATGGGGCAGAAGTATTTTGAGCGGGGGAGATAGCTCAGTGGTCTAAGCACCTACATGGCAAACATAAGCCCCCGAGTTCGATCCCCAGTACCACGTGCCACGCTGATGCAGTAAGACCCTGTACCAAATAAATAAATATTAAAAAAAAAAAAACTCAAAAATATGCATTAAAAAAAAAGTATTTCAGTTGTGGAAAATGAGTGAATACTAATCACGGCTACTGTGTACCAGACCCTTGCTGTGTGTTAGTTTCTGCTCTGAAGGCAGAGAGGGCAAGTCTGAAAAGACCTCATGTCTATGCCCAGAGAGCTTGAGTGGGAGGAATGTGCACAGGACACAGGCTCAGCAGCCGGGGGAGGCAGTCACTGGGCACACCTGGCACCTCTCTGTGTAGGCTCGGCTCAGTCCCCGAGTGTTGGGGTCACAGGTGCGTGCCACCTGTCCCAGCTTGAGATCTGCAAACTTGCATATCATAGTTTTTGTTTCCTACTGAACTTAATACCATAAAATGTTTACATTTTTAATCAAGAAGAAAATTGTCAGTACATTTGAAAATATTTTCCAGCACCTCTGCCTTAGAAAATAAAATAAACGATGAGTGAATGCATGGAAATTGTCTCATATGTAAAAGTTCTTTAGAATCTGAGAATCTAGGTAAGACGCTTCTGCCTCTTGAGTTCTTTCCTGTCGTGTTCATTAGGGTAGGACATTGGGGACACTTACCAGGCTCCCTTCCTGTTATCAACCCTAAGGAACGTGTCCTCACCCTCTGCTCAAGGCTGGTTAGTAATGAGTAACTGAGTAACTGTCCCCCTCCGCTCCCTAATCTAATTCCTGCAAACATAGTCAGCTTAAGACGTATCTTGTAAAAAAAAAAATGGCTTGCTCAACGAGACCCCACGTGGGCAAGTTGCACACATCACTGCACTGTGAAAGACACCTCAGCCATGTGATTTTCATTTTAAAAGCTCCTTGCTTCCCGGCATCGCTCAGTCTTCTCCTGCATGAAAACTGACTAATGACCTTGAGCTCAGTAATAAATAGCTCTTTTAAATTATAATTCATATAAAAAATAAGATACGCAAACAGCTACACTCTCTTAATTTACTGATAAGAGACATATGCTATAATAATGTCTGCAAGTATAATATCATGTATGTACCTTCTATGATACCAAAACATTATGAAAACAGTTTGCAGTGTATTAATTTATTAAATCCATTTTGTCAAGGTATCTTAAAACTGTCTCATTGATATTTGTACTTCAATAAAATAAAAATTATAAAAAAAAAAGACATGGGTGTCTTCCCCCCCTCAAAAAAATTATAATTCAGCATCTGTCCTGGTTCCTATTCTGAGCTGACCCCTAACACTGCAGGTGCCTGTGCTGTGCCATGCATTAATTGGGTGCCGAGCGTGGCTGTTTTGAAGCCACGGTGTCTCTCTGCGTGTATTTAGAGTCATAAAACGTTTCGCTATCCCATTAGTGCTTCCCTGTCCACAGAGCACCTCTGCGCACTGACAGGCAGCTGCCTGCCCCACGTGCAATGTGGCTGTTACGGCTTGTGTCTAGGTGTGCCCCCAAAGCCTCATGCAGTCACCCAGTGGCTTCTAGGGTTGGGGATTAGTTCATGATCCAGTGCTGGGATTATGGATGTGAGCAGCTACATCCAACCTGGGGTGGACAGCTTGATTGTGATATGTGGGAGGCAGAAGGGCTTGCTCTCTCTCCACTGCTGCTCCTCCCTTTTTGCTCTTGCTATTTTACTGTTTTCCACTGCCATGAATTGCTGCCCTTTGCCATGTGCTGTTCTGCTTGGAGCCTGCTGATTATGGACTGAAACCTCCACAAGCTGTGAGCTAAATAAACCTTTGCTTCCTTCCTTAATTCTCAGTGTCAGGTAATTTGTCCCAGCAATGAGAAAAAAGTAACCGATCTAGTGGCTTCAGGTGGGACAAATGGAATGTGGAGCTGAGATGCTGGGCTGTCTGCTTGTAATGCTTCCTTTGGGAGCCATCCCTGTTTCCAGAGGAAACCAGTTATGAAGAAGCGACATTCACAGTGCCGTGCAAGCCTAAAGAGGAAGGAAAAGATCACTAGTGCTGGCCCTGTCTTTTTATTTTTTAATTTTTATGTATTTAGGCTAGGGTCTACAGGGGCTCGCTGCATAGATGAGACTCATAGTGATTTTCCTGTTTTCAGCCTCCTGAGCACTGGGAAACAGGCCTGTGCCACTATGCTCAGTCTCAGCTGGCTTGTGTGTTCTGGGGGTGGGGCAGGCACAGAGCCCTGGCCACTGTGCTTTGCCTAAGCAGGTACCTTAGTCTGGAGTTATTCGGCCAGCCTGACCCTGCTGTTATGCAGAAATTTGATTTATTTTATTTGATTTATTTATTGCCATTATGGATTTCTGCACTGAGTTTGATCTGGGGACTGTGGTTTCAACCCAGGGCCTCCTGCATGATAAACAAGAGCTCTACCAAACCTGTATCTTGGTGCTTTGTTTTTTATAAATTTGACACAGGGCCTTCCTAGGTTGCTCATGCTAGGTTTGAACTTGTGATCCTCCTGCCTCAGCCTCCAAAGAATGGGGACTAGAGGCATGCGTCACATTTGGCATCAAATTTGATTTTTCAAAAAAAACATTAAAATTATCACAGGTCTTGATTGTTGGGGTTGTGATGCTTCCTAAAGTTCACTCTGTCTGCCTCACCCTAGTTGTGGCATAAATCTAGGCTCTGTTGTTCTATCATGATGCAAACAGAAGTTGTCAAAATAGTTTTCTTATGATGAGGAGTTGAGTGAATACCTTATTGTAAGAGGTAAACTCATTTTCCCCCCAGGGGCAGTTTCTGTGTTGTAGGGTAGAAGAGAGGGCAGAGACTGCGGGCCCTGTGCGGTGTTGGAATTAGACACTGAGCACACAAGGTCTTGGGGTTCATGGAGCTGAGTGTAGGAGAGGGAGCTGTCAGGAGTGAGCGGGGATCCCAGGCCTGTTGTGTCTGCACCAGCAGGGGCCACACCTCAAAGCTGGAAGGAGGAGACCAAGTAGCTTGAGCATCTCAGGAGGACCGGGAGGAGAGGGACTGCTCAGCTTGCCCCGATTTCGTGTTCTGCCTGTATCCCCTCAAAAGCCCAGCCATATTTAAGAAGACATGATGAGGGGGAGGGTCGAGCACACGCTCATGTCACCAGGACCAAGTTCAGCCCTTGATACCACAAAAGCAGCAAAGCAAAAAGAAGCAAAGCAAAGAAAAAGACAGCTCCTTGCACCCCAAAATCCCTAGCAAGTTTTGACAGTACCAGGGCTGGGATTGTACCTCCTTAGCTGAGCATTTGCCTAGCATGTACAAGACCCTGAGTGTGATTGCCCTTGTGAGAGAGGTCAGAGGGAAAGGGAGGGCGGGGATGTGACACCTAACGAGAAAGCCAATTCAGGAACAAAATTAGATGTCTCCAGTATCTGATTTTTAAAAATTTCCAGCACACAAAGAAATAAAGAGATGCAATTAATCAGAATGAAAATCAAGAGAAACAGACTTCTAAACAGCAAAGGCGATGGTGTAAGCAAAGGCACTCAGATGACTCGGAAGCACGTCACGCATTTGGAAACAGGAAAACGCGAGCATGATCACAAGAAAAGTGAGAGCTACAAAAGAAAGGTCGAAACAGAACTCAGGAGAGCTGGGGCGTGCCGCAGCCGGCAAGATGCATAAGCTTGAGATGCAGCAGCAGCTTCTACACGAGCCCAGCACCAGGGAGAGTCACGGGCAGCACCAGTGTCTGCGGGACGATGAACTCAACGAGCAACAGCTGCGATGACTGTAGGTCTGGAAGGATAGTGGAAGGGGAGAGGAGTAGGTGGAGAAGTGAGGCGGCAAGGTGGCTGGAGTGGACGGGCACTCAAGCCATGAACCCCAGGCAGACTAGACAGAGCAAGCCATCATCGTCATGCAGCTTAAAGGCCAGAGACGGAGAAGAAAAGCCTTAAAAAGCAGCTAGGAGAAAAGATGCCATGGGATCAGTCGAGGCAGTGACAGCCTTGGGCTCTCTGAGCTGGAGTCAGTGGCCTGACCTTACTGAGAGAAGAGACCCAGCAGCTTAGAGCTCCGGACCTAGCAAGATGCCTTTCAGAAGTGAAGGTGCAGTGAAGGGAGTCTGGGTTCAGGGAGGCTAAGAGAACTTACTGTTAGCAAAACTGTCCAACAAGAAATGTTAAAGGAAGAAGGAGACAACATCAGAGGGAAAGTCATACACAACAGAATGAAAAGATCTAGAAATGGTCAGTAGATGGTGTTTTTACTTTTCATCTTTTTTTGTGTGTGTGTGTGGAACCAGGGATTGAACTCAGGCCATTATGCTGGCAGGGAAGTGCTTATTCTACTGAGCCATCTCCCCAGCCCCCAAATAGGGGATTTGCCAGAAAGCTCAGTTTTTTGTTTTTTTTTTCAGTACCAGGAATTGAACTCAGAACCTTGCATTTGCCAGGCAACCACTTGTGCTGCTGAGCTATATCCCCACACTAAAGTTCCTTTTTTTTTTCTTTGTGGAACTGGGGATTGAACTCAGGCCCTTGTGTTTGCCAGGGAAACTTATTCTGCTGAGCTATCTCCTCAGCCATTCATCACTTTTTAAATTGACTATTCGAAGCACACATCGCTTCTCAGCCTTTTGGCTAAGATCAAGTGTCGAAGCACAGCTATTGTATTGTGTGGCTTTTAGCACTTTTTAGAGGTAAATATATCAGAGTAGCATGAAATTTGAAAGAAAGAAATGGAAATATAGTATAGGTTCCACATTGCCATAAAGATGCTTATTGTGTAAGGAGAGAATACAAATTGCCAGTATTGCAGATGTAAGATGGTTTATCACTAGTGATCATATAGACATTCAGAGGATAAGGAGTATCAGGAATACTTCTATGTCAGTAAGTTTGATAATTTAAATAATGCAATTTCCAAG
Organism: Ctenomys sociabilis; assembly: GCA_004027165.1. Classification (NCBI taxonomy): domain Eukaryota; kingdom Metazoa; phylum Chordata; class Mammalia; order Rodentia; family Ctenomyidae; genus Ctenomys; species Ctenomys sociabilis. The sequence continues at coordinate 129,393 of PVKA01000984.1, forward strand.
AACACTCAAGAGATAAAGAACCCGCAACTTTGTATATTAAAGAAATTGAATAGTACTGAACATATAAGAAAAACATTCAGATGTTGAAGAGGAAGACCCGTCCTCTCAGTTATCCTGTGAGCCCCTCAGCACAACCCAGTAACAGGGTAGACCGAAGAGCCACAGGAAGGCGCGGCTCCGCCTGCACGGTTTGCAGTGTTGGCCCGCAGCAGTGGCACGGTACCAGCAGAGAGCCTGCGCCCTGAGGGCTGCGCCAGCTCATCTCACGCCATCCTGAAAGGAAGTTACTCGGTACCCTGATCTGCACACAGACCAGAGAAAGGTTGCGGCAACACAGAGGTGGAAGTGAAGACGGCAGGTGGCAGGTGGAGGGGCTGTGCTGGGCAGCCAGACAGAGACAGAGGCAGAAGCAGTGTCTGGGAACGTGGTGGTGAAAGTGTCCACAAACTGCAAGATGGCAGACCAGTGTCCAGAAGATGCAGTCACCCCCCCCCCCGGGGGGTGGGAGGGTGCAAAAAAGGAAACCTGGGCCCAGCAGACTGCAGCTGCAGTAAGTCAAGAGAGGGGGAGCCTGGAGGCGTTCACAGGGAAGAGGTTTTGTTTTTTTGTCTTTTTGAGACAGAGTCTCACGACACAGTTCAGGCTGGCCTTAAGCTCACTTTGTAGCTCAGGCTGGTCTTGAACTCAAAACAATCCTCCCGCCTCAGCCTCCTGAGTTCTGGGATTACAGGCCTGCGCCACCACGCCCGGCTAAGAAAGTGTTTTTTAATTGATAGGGAAAATACTATATGCCATAACTTGTAGTCAGAGTTATAGTTGGGGGACATTGTAGTGTAGAAGAGCCAGAAATAAGTAGGCTAAACATCAAATTAGTAAACAATAACAACAACAAGTGAGCCCTGCAAAAGTGTAAAGGAAATAGAATGAACAAAAGCAGAGTGGGTGTTGAACTGAAGGTCACAGTAGGAAAGCTGTGGGTGGGGCTTGGTAGGAAGTGCTGTCTGCGTCCACAGGGCGCGGCTTCACCCCTGTGCCGTTAACCAAGAGAGAAATCACAGAGATGTTGGAAGTAGCTTCATGTCAATAAATTTGAAATTTTACATGAAATAGACATTATTTTTTATTGATTTTTTATTAGTACATTTATGAAACATAATTCACTCATCGTGACAAATCTCTTGAAAAATGTAACTTACCAGAGAAATAGGAAGCTTTAACTACCTGCCCTGTAGGCACTAGAAACATTTAGGTTTGCAGAAACACAAATGGCCATGCTATGGGAATATGTATTCACATGTATACATGTCTTCTTTCACTGATCCAGACTGTTTTTCTAGATTATGGGATTAAAACCTATGATTCAGATCTGTGATTTAGATCCACAGGGGCTGTTAGTGTCACTGTGAGGGATCTTGGCCTCAGCAGCTCTAAGGGGATGTTGGCTCTATGGTCGGGTGAAAGACCCACAGGCTGGCTGTGGGGCTCAGCTGCCGACCTGACCTCGCTGTGCACCACGACCAGCTCCTCATCCCGGCTGGTACCAGCTGCAAACTCTGCACCCATGCTCAGGTTATGCAGAAGAGTGGGAGCATCCAAGTCTGAGCGTGGCCAGGGTTAAAGCTCAGAGAGGGGCATTGGCGCTGACCTGGAGCTCTGGTGGCTGAGGCAGGCCCCTGCTCTCCTCGGCCACTGGCTGGCATGAATGTCTGCAGGTTGTTAGGCCAGAGAGGATCAGACCTGCAGAATTTGTGTGGGAACTGAGTGGAAAGAGAACCATTGCGTGGTTCTGAAGTCAAATCTGCATTGCAGGGATTGTCGGATGTAAAATCTCAGAAATTCTTTTATTAGAATAACTATAAATTTCTATATAATTGTTTTATGTATTTATTTTATGTATTTAGTACAGATTCTACAGGATGTCCCTACACAGATCAGACTTATAGTGATCTTCCTGTTTTCAGTGCTGGGATTGTAGGCTTGTGCCACCCTACCCAGTCTCTATCACCATCCCAGCCAGCCCCAGGGGTGGGGCCAGCATGGCATGCCAGGGTGTGAACCCAGGTCCCAGTGTCTGCCTAAGTAGGCACTTTAATCCACTGAGCTATCTGGCTGGCAAAATTCTGTATAATTGGGGCCAAGGAGATGGCTCAGTAGAATAAGCACTTCTGTGGCAAGCGCAAGGGCCTGAGTTCAATCCCTGGTGCTGCAAAAAAAAAAAATTCTATATAAGAATTTTTAGGGTGCTTGGGGGAATTGCTCACCAGCACATTTATTTATTTATTTATTTATTTTTTAGTTTATCACCCAACAGATGTTTAGTTAGCAGGAATTAAAGCCTGGCAAGTTTTGTGGAAAAAGTTGAGCAACAGAAATTCTCTCATACCCTTCCGGAAGTGTAAGTTGCTACAAGTGCTTGGGAAATAGCCTGGCTTTGTGTAGCAAAAGTTGAATACGCACTTCTTCAGTAACCTAGCAGCAGTCACACATCTAGGCACATTCTCCAGGGAAACTGTGCCTGTGTGCTAGAGGTAGCTGTTCCAGAGAGATCGGAGCAGTGTGTGTATTTGTTCTGCACACATCCTGCCCAGGGGCTACAGGACTGGCTGGCTAAATCGCAGAGCACTTTCACAGTGGAATAGTTGCAGGAATGAAAATGAATTATAGCTGCCGCAACCCCAATGTGTTTTTTGTTTGTTTGTGTGTATGGTTTTTTTCTCTTTTTTTTGTACTCTAGGGAAGGGTCTACAGGCTGTTCAAAGTCTCACTACTAGATCAGACTCACAGTGATCCACCTGTTTACAGCTTCCCAAGAGCTGGGATTACAGGTGCCCTCCACCCACCCAGTCTCAGCTGCCATCTCAGCATGCCCCGGGGATGGGGCAGGCCCAGGGATTGAACCCCTGGCCTCTGCGCCTGCTTATAGGTGCTTTAATCTGCTGAGCTGTTTGGCCAGCCCAGCAACCCCAATGTTGAACAAACAAACAAGAGAAAAGAATACAGAGAGGCACCAGCATTTCTAGAGTTGCGGGGATACCTGATGTCTGTCTCCATGGTGTTTTTTTCCACTGTCCATGGAGTAAGCTCATAAAACAGCACACACAGATTCTTGTCCTTCTCTTAATGTGGGGAATATTTTATGGCAATCATGAAATGAGTCAGACTTAATAATTCACACACCACTCAGAAACAGACAGTCCACATCCTGTGTGCTCACCTTAGGTTTTCTTGTCACTATAGAGTGTACATTTTGAGCTTGTTCTTTAGAGCTTTAGGGCTTTCCAGATAGAGTTGTCCCTGCACCCCTTTCTCCCTAGGCAGGGCTCTGTGAACTGTGTGCAGAAGGCTGTGGACAGCTGCACTCCCTCCTTTGCTGAGCCTTCTCCCTGTTGACTTAAATCCTCTCCTGACAGCATATGACACGCAGGTATGTGGCTAGAAGATGCTAATGTGTGTAAGTTCCTTTCTTCTGTTGTTACTTTTTTGGCTTTGCAGGAATAAAAGTAATCCATTTTGAAAACTTCCTGAACTCACTCATTTTGGGCTTTAGGAGTTTCTTCTTTTGCAGCAGCGTTTGAAAATCTTCTGCCTGCAGTACATGATGCTGAGTTTTGGTTTGTGCTTGGCCTTTTTTCAATTTTTTAAAAACCAGCTATAAATTCTGAGAATAACAGATGAGGTCCAGGCAGCCTAGGAGTGATTTAGTAAATGAAGAGGCCAAGCGCAGCAGCCCAGCTGGGCCTTCGGGCAATGATGCCCACCCAGGAGCCTCGGCTTTTTATTTGTAAACTGTTTGCTCCTGAACCATCTTTCCCTAAGAACTTGAAATTGTAATTTTAAGTACCAAATGCTACTCAATCATACCATAGGTTACAAACCAGGTATTTTGTTGCCTTTCAAGTACTTGAAATTAAAAACCTAGTACTTAATATGTTGGAATATTCACATGAACGTAAAAGGATTAGAAATGTTTGTATTCAGGGTAAGATTTAGTATATTGCTAATTCTGTTAAGTTGAAAAGTAGTGAGATAGCTGCAGTTCCTGTTTCATTTATAGTCACAGTGTCCCCTGTTTCCCGGGTGGCTCAAGTCTGCTTGAGAAGGCCCAAAGCTCACTGCCCTGTCCCCGGTCTCTTGCGCTCCCATTTCCCTCCCCACCTGTCCACCTTGCACTTTGTTGGGGAGTCCAGGCTGGTTCTCCTGTGACCAGGTCTCCCTTCCACCTTTGGCTGTTTCCGCGGACCATGAGCTTCCGCTTTCTGTGACTGGCAGTGGATCTGGGGATCAGGGCTCTCCGCCTGTCCTCCATGGCTTGTTCAGAGAGGCTGAGAGACTTTGGATCAGAGCTGATTGGAAACTTTAAACCCAGGAATAAGGGAGGAGTTTGTGAAAGAAACCTGAGTGCAGAGACTGGAGCCAGTGTTTCCCATGATCTCACATTTTATGCTAAACATTGGTGCTAACATTGAAAGCCACTTCGCAGTAGAAGACACAGGCCTTTCATGTCCCTGGAAAGTGTGTGCATGTGGTGGGGACCCAGGACAGGCCAGCTCGGCGCACCTCGGCCTTGTACTGGCAGCAGGGAGACTGGCCCATTCTCTGCGTGTCCCTTTTTACTAAGGAAAATTTTTTTTTTTTTTTTTTTGATGTATTTAGCACAAGGTCTCACTACATGGATCAGACTTGTAGTGATCCTTCCTGTTTTTCAGCCTCCCAAGTCCTAGAGTTATAGGCATGTGCCACCACACCCAGTCTCCATCTCCCTCAGTGCGCCCTTGGGGAGGTGGGGTGGGGCTGGCGTGGCAGACCAGGGATGAACCCCAGTCCCTGTGTCTGCCTAAGCAGGTGCTTTAATCCACTGAGCTATCTGTCCGGCCCTAGGAAATTTTTTAAGATGAAAATTTACATGATATAAAAACTCACCTTTTAAACTATTTTACATGGACACGTCAGTGCTTTTGAGCATGTTCACATCCTGTGGCCTTCACTGCTGTCTTGTTCCAGAGTGTTCCTCACTCCCAAGAAGCAGCCATCCCCTCCTGCCTAGCCAGCTCCTGGCAGCTACAAGTGTCTTCCTATCTCTGGATTGGCCTGTTCTGGACATTTCATATATCCCCAGAAGCCTCTAGGGGCTGACCATTGGTGACTTCTGTCACCAGGCACCTTTTTGGTTTTGTCACATGTTGCAGCATGTGTCAATATTCCATCCCTTGCGTTGGCTGAGTGCTGTTCCTGTGTGTAGGTCTGCCACGTTCCGTTTCTCTGGTTGCAGTTCATGGGTGTCTGGGCTTGTCTTTTAGGGTTTTATGGGTGGTGCTGCACAGGCCAGCACGCAGGTGTCTGGTGAGCTTATGCTTCTGTTCATTTGCTCAGGTGCACATGGAGCGCTTGCAGGGGTCCCATGGCAGTGCTCTGTGCACCTCACCACCCGCGTGTGTACAGCCCCATTCTCTGGAACCATGCCAATATGTGGATTTGTTGTTTTGTAAAATTGTATCCTTTCTGTCTTTGGGTGGTGGTGGAATGATAGGGAGTTGTAACAACAATTTTTAAAAATTGAGATAAGACTCACATAGTACAAACTTAACCATTTAGGGCCAATGAGATAGCTCAGCAGACTAAGAAGCTGCTTAAGCAAGCCCGGGGACTGAGGTTTGATCCCCTGCACCACATGCCACACCAGCCCTGCCTCTGGGCATGCTGAGCCTGATCCCAGTGCTGGAAAGGCTGAAAAATAGGAGGATCATTATGAGTCCAAGCTGTATAGTGAGACCCTGTTCCAAATCATACATTAAAAAACAACCATGTAAAAGTGGACAGTTCAGTGGCATGGGTATATTTGCTGTGTTGTGGACCTGTGACTTTTGTTATCACCTTGAAAGCAAACTCTGAACCCCCCAGGCAGTTTCCTGCAACCCTTGCCCTCAGCCCTGGCACCCACAGTCTGCTCTGCATCTGTGGATTTAGATGTTCTGGAGAGTATTTTGTCTGAATGGAGTCCTGACATTGTGACCTTTTCTGTCTGGCTCAGTCTAGTGTTTTCATCAGAGCTTATCCATGAATCACATTCCCTCTTCTTGGGGCTGGTCCACATCCTATCCTGTGCACAGGTCACGTTTCGTGTAGTGCCATCAATAGGCAGTTGTGATTCATTCTGCCTTTGGGCTATTGTGCTGTGCTGTATGGATGTGAATGGGGTGGACATGTGTTTTTGTTTGGTTTTATTTAGAGGTTTCAATTCATAATCAGCTGGGTCCAAGGAAGGGTGGCTTTACAGAGGAAAGCAATTCATGGCTGGCAGAAGGCAGCAAAAACAAGGGAGAGAGAGGAGAGGTGAGGGAGAGGGAGAGAGCTGGAGCCCTAAAGGAATGCTTGGTTGTTTTGTTACTCAGAGGCCAACTCAGGACCCTGCGCTTGCCACTGTTGAGCTGTATCCCCAGCCATTGTTTTATTATTTATTTATTGTGGAACCGGGGATTGAACCTGAGCTTGCCAGGGAGGCGCTTATCCACTGAGCCATCTCCCCAACCCCCAGCTGCTGTTTTAAAGTACCTGTTCCTGTTCTCAGGAGTCTGTATCTTCAGTGGCCCCTCCTGCTGTGGTGCTGTGAAGGGCACGTCTGGCTGTAGCCCTCGTGTCCCAGCTACAGCCCTTGAAGCCCTCAGGGTGTCTGAGGTGGTGGTGACTCTCATTGCTGATGGTGCGCTGGTGACTGGCAGCCCCTTTGCACCTGCAGGGTGGACGCTGGCTCCCTAAAAGCCCGAGGTGGGCTTAGTGGCCCAGGCCCTTCACCCACCTCTCCTCCTGGTTCAGCACCAGTACGAGTTCACAGCTTAGGTCTGCTGCCGCCTGAGTCCTGGCCTGCTGGGACTCCCTGGCGGTACCCTGGAGAGAGGCTTCAGTCCAGGAGCACAGGGTCTCTTTCCATTTAATCAGGTCTCCAGTTGCTTGTAACACCCGTGTGTGACTCACAGTGCAGGTACCCGCTGTATCCCTTCTTGGATATTTCACTCTTATGGATGGTACTCAAATGGGCTGTTTCTTCATTTTATTGTCTATTGTGAGTATAGACTTACTATCGATTTTTATTTATTACTGATACATCCTATAGTCTTCCTTAAACAAGATAACCAATTCAGTTGGTTTGCATTCGGTCTCTTTCTTTTGGGCTGGCTTAGCCCACCCTGAGGGTGGGGCTGGCATGGCACGAGGTGCCAGATGGAGATCAAACTGAGGTCCCCTGCACCTGCCTAAGCAGGCACTTTAGATGGCTGAACTATCATGCAATCTGAAAGTAGAAGTCACTGTCCTCCCTTTCCAGTATGATGCCTTTGAGCTATTGTTTAACTGCCCAGAGGGGCTTTTGGAAGAAAGGCTTTGACAGGAGGAAGCGGCCCATCCGGGTCAGGCAGCCTGAGCAGGGAGTAGGGAGATGCCTGGCATACTGTGTGGAGCTGGCAGAGGGGGTCTATGAGGGTTAGCTCTGAAGCGTGGTACCTCAAAGATTATCCCACCTGAGGTGAGGCTCAGATGGTGACTGCTGTGCTCATGAGGGGACACCTGGCCACTTGCCCACCTGGGTCCTACGCAGAGCCTGGGCTTGGACTTGCTCCTCCCTGGACCCTGTTTTGCCCATAGTACACCCAGAGCCCTCAAATCATCTTGCTGCCTCTGCCCCCACCAGCAGTGTCTGTCCAGTGCCAGAATCACACTATCATCCAGCTCGGTAAGCCTGAAGCAGTGAGGGCAGCCCAGCCTCGAGCTGGGCTGCTGCCCCTCCCATTCGCCCCATTCCACTGCACCCTTTTTCATGACTGCCACACAAGGACAGCCTCTTTCCTCCTCAGGCCCTGATGGTGGCCCACTCAGTGTGGGTGTTGGTGCTGAGTCCTGACCTGGGCAAGGGCTTGCTCGTGTGGGACAAACAGACTGGTACAGCACTTGAGCAGCCCCGCCTGGGTGATGGTCACACATGGGTGGTACTCGCAGGCAGCTCTGGCAAGGGCAAGAGGCCCTGCGACGCCTGTGTTCATCCCATGTTTGGAGCCTCTGTCAGGAACTCCAGTCCCAGGGCCCAGCCGGCCAAGCACCCCGCCCTCTCCCCTTCCCTCACTGTGTAGGAGAGTCTTTGTTCCCACATTTTTTGTTGGTGTGCATGGGTTCACGGGTGGCTCGATTTGTGGGGCAGAGCTGTGCATGCCTGTAGCAGACTTGGTTTGTCCACGGTGTTTCCGTAGTGTCCATCTCCCCCATTACCTGCCTTCTGTTCTTCCTCTCATGCCCATCCGACATGCAAGGGTGAACACTTTATGTTTGTCTTTCTGAGTCCAGCTTATTTCATACAACATCATTATCTCTGATCCATGCATTTTCTTATTTTGTTCTTCTTTGTGGCTGAGTAATGCTCCGTGGCGAATATTTACCATATTTGTTTTATTTGCTCGCTTTTTGAGGGGGAGGGTAGAACTGGGGCTTGAACTCAGGCCCTTGCACTTGCCAGGTAAGCGCTTATTCTACTGAGCCGTCTCCCCAGGCCCAGCTTGCTTCTTGTTGATGGGTCCCTGTGCTGGTTCCGTACCTTAATACTGTGCGTTGTGTGACAGTCAGCAGTGTGCAGGCTCCCCTGCTATGCTAATTGGACTCTTGGGTGCATGCCAGTGAGTATGTGGCTGGGTCGCATGGGAGTTCTGTCTTTATCTTTCTGAGGACCGTCTCACTGACTCCCATGGTGGCTGCGCTAAGTCCCACTCCCATTGGCAGAGGAGAAGGGCTGCTTCTCCCCACCCCTCAGCAGTGCCGGTTGTCTTCTGGCTGTGACGAGATGGAGTCTTGGGGCCACTGTGATTTACTTTTCTTTGTCTTTTTTTTTTTTTTTTTTTTTTTTTTTTTTTTTTTTTTTTTTTTTTTTTTTTGGTCTTTTTTGAGACAGGGTCTCACTATGCAGTTCAGGCTGGCCTTAAGCTCACTTTGTAGCTCAGGCTGGTCTCGAACTCACAACAATCCTCCTGCCTCAGCCTCCCGAGTTCCTTTGTCTTTTTGACACAGGGTCTTTCTATACGGTTCAGGCTGGCCTCGTGCTCATTTCCAGCCTATGGAGGCCTAGAACTCCCAGTGACCCTCCTGCCTCAGCCTCCTGAGTGCTGGGATTACAAGCTTGCACCACCATGTCCACGTGCAGTTTACTTTTTGTAGTGGCTAGAGATAATGAATTTTTTTTTCCAAATACTTTTGGCCATTTGAACTTCTTCATTATTGGTTGGGGTATTTGTTTTATTTGGTATTAGTTTCTTGAGCTCTTTATATATTCTCTATATAAGTCCTCTGTCGGCAGAGCAGCTGGCAGACATTTTTCCTCATTCTGTAGCCAGGCGTGGCGAACCCTTTAGAACTTTTAGTGATACAAACAGCCTATGGTAGCCCAGTGCTGTGGGTCCGCTAGCACTGTTGTGACTGGGTCTACTGTTGGTTCTTTCCCTTCCTGTACAGCTTTTCAATGGGCTGTCTCCCCAGTATGCCATTTCCTGTGCTCCTAGAGTGCACTAGTTCTTTGCAGGAAGTCTTTGCCTGTGTCTGTGGCCTCAAGTGTTTCCTCTTTTAGTGGTCTCAAGGTTTCAGGTCTAAAACTGAGGTATTTGGCCCATTTTAGATTGAATTGTACAGGTGGGGGACATAGGGCTAGCGTCGGTCTTCTCCAATTGGATATCCAGTCCTTCCAAAACTTTTCATTAAAGAGGCTGTCTTCTTCCCAATGCATGGTTTTTACTCCCTTGTCCAGAACTGATGGCTGTGTGGTTGGCCTGTCCTCTGTTCTGTCCCACTGGTCTGTATGCCAGGTTTTGTGCCAGTGCCATGCTGCTTTGGTTACTGTGGCTTTGGAGTATGATTTGGATCTGGTGCTGCTTTGCCTCTAGCCTTGCTCTTGCTGTGTGAATGGCTTTGGATGTTCTGAGGCTGTTGTGCTGCTGTGTGCATTTCAGGACTGTTTAGCTTCATGAAGAACGGCAGTGTTTTAAAGAGCATTACATGGTAATTTGGCTATTTTAATAATACTCTGACAGTATTTTAAGGAAAGGTCTATCGGGTGTTCAGGTCTCACTACTAGATCAGAGTGGCAGTGGCTTGCCTGTTCACAGCCTCCCACAAATTGGAGTTGCAGGCGTGCACCACATGCCCAATCTCAGCTGCTGTCTCCGTGCACCTGGGGTGGAGCTGCCACAGCTGGCCCGGAGTCAGAGCCCAGGCAGGCCCTTTAATTTGCTGAGCTATGTGGCTGGCCCTATTTTTTGGTTTTTGTCTTCAACTTCTTTATTCAGTTTTTGACATTTTCATGGTAAAGATCTTTCACTTCTTTGAATTGATTCCTAGAAGGCTATGTGTGTGCATGTGCACGCATGCTATTGTGAATGGAACTGTTTTCCTGATTTCTTAATGTTGATTCTGTAGCCTGCTACTTTACTGAATTTATTTATCAGTTATAAGTCTTTTGGTGCTTCATTGGCATCTTCTAAGCTTAGGACCCTGTACTGTGCAAACAGGGACAGTTTGCCTTCCTTTCCTTTCTGGGCCCCTTTCTGTCTTGCTCTTACCTAAGGGCTCAGCTGAGATTTCAAGGGCTATGTTGACCAATGTGCTCAGAGGCACCCTTGCTGGACCCTGACTCTGGAGGAAAGACTCGTGCTGTGTGGAGGCAGAGTTTAGCCGGAAGACCTGAGCTCTTTCTGCTTTGCAGCCACCCTCCTGAGGCCCCACCTCCATCCCAGACAGCCTGTGGCTGAAGGATGGTTCTTGGGGGACTCAGGTAGGTCCAGAGGAAACCTCAAGTGGCTGTGACAGAGATGACCTTGGGGGTGCTCCATGCTGGTCATGGCAAACCTGCTGGCCTTGGATGCAAAGCTGCTTTTTTCATTTATGTGCTTGGAGTATCTTTCACACCTGTTCACTCTTCTTTAATTTCTATCAAAACAAAGCCCCAAGACTACATTCCTGTCTACATAGCCCGTGATATGGCAGTGATAGGAATGGGGAATGTAGTGTTCCCATCAGCGATTGTATCTGAAACAGGAATTTCCTCCACATGACCAGCATTTCTCCTTGTAAGCTCTGGATTGGACACTGGAGCCTGAGGTGCCCCGAAGAGAAGCACGGGGCAGCAGCTGAAAGCTCTGGATGGCTGGAGCTCTGCAGGGGTGGGGCTGGGAGGTGAGCTCCCGAAGGTCAGTCTGTCACAGAAGTGATTCCGCTGAGTGGCCCAGATCCCAGATGTCAAGACACACACTGAACATCTTGTACTTGTCAGACACCAGCCTGGATACCTGGACCATGTTCGTAGCCAGCGAACAGAGCAGACCATGAGCCTAGCTTTACCTTCCTCCAGAGAGAGGACAGTGGACCAGGGCATAGGAGGGGCCAGGTGGGGGTGGGCAGCCTGGGGTTCTGGGCAGGCTCTCATCTCATCCTGGAGCCCCATGCAGCCTGCTGTGCATGGTCATGGATAAGGTTCTGAGGTGAGTTTGTGAGCAGTCACTGATGCTTGGGGTGACCTTACAACCAGTTCTTTCAAATCGGCAGATTTGATACCAGGTCCCTCCCTTCGCTGCATGGTGTTCTGCTTTAGGGATACTACCCCAAGGGCGGCCAGAACACAAGTTCCTGCATGTGGCCCACTCTGTGCTAATGGGAGTTGCACGCCCCTGGCCTTGAAGAGCAGAGGAAGCAGTGTAAAGGCAGGGCTGGGGGAGCAGAGGGCCAGCTCTAGGCCCTGCCTCCCCTGGGTCTCCTGTGTGTCCAGGCACCTGGTGGCCCTGGCTCTGGGCCTTAACACCCTATAAAGAACACAGGGCCTGGGGGTAGCGCAGGCTCTCAGGAGTGAAAGTTTGGTTCCTTTTCACAGTTCTGGGATTGGATCCAGGAGCTTTGCTGCTGAGCAGAAGCTCAACTTCCCTGTTTTTTTAAACTTGGTTTTTCTGAGACAAGGTCTTACTGTGAAACTCAAGCTGGCCTCGCACTCGCTGTGTAACACAGACTGGCCTTGAACTTGCCATGATTGTCCTGCCACAGCCTCCCAAGTTCTGGGATTACAGGTGTGCTCCACCACACCCAACCTTTTTATTTGCTGTACAGAACTTCATAAGCTCCCCAGGCTGGCCTCAAACTTGTGATTCTGAGGCCTCTGCTTTCCAAGTAGCAGAGATTATAGGCACAGGACATCAGACCTGGCTTCATTTTTTTTTTTTTTTTTTTTTTTTTTGTCTTTTTGAGACAGGGTCTCACTATGCAGTTCAGGCTGTCCTTAAGCTCACTTTGTAGCTCAGGCTGGTCTCAAACTCACAACAATCCTCCTGCCTCAGCCTCCCGAGTGCTGGGATTACAGGCCTGCGCCACCACGCCCGGCATATTTTTTTTTTAAGTGGCAAACACAGATCATTTAGGCAAGAACAAGGGAGAGGCTGAGTTTAAAAAAAACAAAATTAGTCCTTTCAGCAGCTGTGTGGATCCCAGTTGTGGAGGCAGCTCAGGACTCCAGGCAGCAGTCACCTGAGGCCCACCCAGGGCCCACATGTCCCTGCTCTCTTGTGGCTTTCCCTCTCCGAGTCAGAGCAGCATCTGGGCAGGCAGTGTAGCAGGAGCCCCTTGGAAAGCCCCCACAGAAGGGCCGTCTCAGCATTGCTCATGCAGTGAGCAGATCCGACCGCCAAGTGAGAGCGGGAGGAGAGACACTGTGGCACACGTAGGCACATGGAATGGGTGCTGTACATCATGCCAGCCAGCACCTAGGATGATGAGCTAATTTATGTGTATTTATTACAACTGGAATTTTCACAACAGTTGATAAGCCTCAGGAATCTTTTCAACTGCTCTGTTTTTTTTTGAACTGGTCATACAGATCAGAGGGTTTTACTCTGGCCAGTTCGTATGTGCATGGAACATAACTGGCATTTCCACTCCACCCTAGGAGTCCTGTACGTTCTCATCTATATGACCTCCAGGCCTTAGTGGTGGGGCTTCCCCAGCTGGGGCAGTGGTTGCCTTAAGTCCTTGTGATCCCCAGCTGGGATTTGCAGGGAGGAGACTTCAGAGCAGAAGGGCGAGCCAGGGTGACTCTGGCTCAGTAGGATGGCAGTGGAGGGCAGGCTCATGCCAAGCCAAGCTCCATAGCCCTCTTGAGGGAACAGGGCAATGCAGGAAGGGCTGGAGTTGCAGGGAGTTGTGTCCTCCATAGCCATACCTGGCTGTTACAGTGCCATCAGCTGCAGTGGTGCCACCAGGATCAGGGAGGGTTGTCCCCTTGGCCACAAAGCTGCAGTGATCCATGAGATTTGAAGTGACGGGGAGGGTGGAGAGATAGCTCAGTAGAACAAGCACTTGCCTAGCAAACACAAGAGCCTGACTTCAATCCCCAGTTCCACCAAAAAAAAAAAAAAAAAAAAAAGATTTGAAGTGATGGGTACGGCATGCATGTGGTGTGCATTTTAAAGAACCTTAGATATACGGTTTAGTTAAGTGAAGCTTCAGCAGGCTTCGATGAGCACGTTGATGATGGTGTTGGGGTAAGCCTAGGGCCTGGCTTGCTCTCCTGTGTCACTGGGACCTGGGAGTCCATGTCTTGTCTAAGGATGAGGGCAGCCCATTTGCTGGTATGACTGTCCTCGGCCCTTTATTTATGGAAGTGTTTTCACCTCTGGCAGAATTCCTCTCTCCTAAAATGGAGCCAGGTAAAAAGATGGACTCAGCCAGCGCACTGCAAACCAACCCACCGCTGAAGCTGCAGCCTGACCGCGGCACAGGCTCTGTGTTTGTCCCTGAGCAAGGTGGCTACAAGGAGAAGTTTGTGAAGACCGTGGAGGACAAGTATAAGTGCGAGAAGTGCCACTTGGTGCTGTGCAACCCCAAGCAGACTGAGTGTGGGCACCGCTTCTGCGAAAGCTGCATGGCCGCCGTGCTCAGGTAGGCGCTGTGGGGGGGCGCAGGGCTCCTTGAGCTGGGCTCGGGACTCTTCTGGGCCTTGCAGCGGAGGCTTCTGTGGAGCCAGCCCCTGCAGGTGTGCTGCCCGCCTCCCACTGCCCTGCTGCCCTCACCCACGAGGTCTGTCGTTCTACCTCTGTGGAGCCAGGGCTCTGGAGAGAGCCTGAGTCCTTCAGTGCGAGCCTCTGCTGTAGGAGAGGCTGGCATCAGAGCAGTGGCTGGGCAGCTTCTCCCCCTGATATCCCTAGCCAGGTGCTATGCAGTGGGTGACACAGAGCAGTGGTGCCATCCTGGCATCACAGAGGCAGGCTGGAGTTCGTGGTGGTGCACGCCTGTGATCCCAGCACTTGGGAGGCAGAGGTGGGAGGACTGTGAGTTCAAGACCAGCCTGAGCATGAGTGTGTTCAGACATGTGTGAGCCACTGTCATCTGCAGGTTCTGCATGTTTATTTCTCAGTCCTCACACTAGATGCTTGGTCACTGCCTTCAGTGTACACGGCCTGGCCAGCTGCCTCCCTACCCAGCCATTCCCACACTCTGGCCCTGCTGTCACCCACTTTGCCTCATCCTGTGTCCTGTAGCATTCTCGCCCTCTTGGCCCCTGCACACAACCACGCGTTCCTGCTGGGGTGGTAGGGGTGATACGTACCGTCAGGTTGGGGTGCACAAGCAGGCATAGCACCCGTCCCTGCTCCTGGGGACCCAGGCAGTGAGGCCCTGTGTGTTAGCCTCAGCTTTTTCATACATAGTGGCCTCCGCTTTGGGGGATGGGGCCAGTAGCAGCCAGCGAGGAGGGGCCTCAGGCCTGTGGGTACTACTCCAGGCACCGCTCCAGGGCTTGCCTGAAGCTGTGAGTGCAGTGGCTTCCTTTGGAAAAACTGCGGTGTAAGAGCAGTGCCTCTTTTTCCATCCTCCTCTGGCTGCCCATTTAAACCTGATTGCCAGGACACCCTAAAGTACCTATGTGGCGAGCTAGGCTGGCCTGTTCTAGAGGAGAGTGGCTCTGCGGGGCCTGGGCCCTCCTCTCTAACATGCTCTGTTTCTTTCACAGCTCTGCCAGTCCCAAGTGCACAGCGTGTCAAGAGAGTGTCCTCAAAGACAAGGTATTCGTGGGGCTTATCTGGCTCGGCCAGGAGGGTGGTGCATCTGGTGCACTAGACGCTGTTGCCTCGGTGTGGATGGTGGTGCCGTGGCAGAGCACTCCCAGTTCCCAGCTCTGTGACATGCATTGCCATGTCAGTGCCCACAACGGCCACCATGCCCTGGAAATGTGCGCAGGAGCACTGAGGGACCGCGCGGCTGGGCTGTCTGCCCCAGGCCACTAGCTGCTGCTGTCCTCAGGACCCTACCCACACAGCTCCTGGCCCTCTCACCTGGGCTGCGGGGTGCGTGTGGATTCGTGCCCCCACATGTGACTCCGTTGCCCTGTTTACTGCTCACACAGTCATGTACCCAGAGTTGTGGGGGCTGCCCCACATGCAGGGTAGGCGGCTCCCCAGGCTCTCACACATCCCTACCAGGTGGCGGTTCCCTCACTGCGAAGCCCTGGCGGGCATAGTTGGCATTTCAAATAACTCAGTGTTAGAGTACTTAAATATCAGTAAGAATACGTGTGCTTCCACCATTTTGATGATTAATGAACCTGCAGGCTCCTACTGTGGTCATGGTCTTGTACATGAGACCTGGTTCTGGGGTTTCCTGTGTGCAGCCCCAGCTTGAGTCCTAAGCAGCTGAGGCAACCCGGGTATGGGCAGTAAAGGTGAGGGCCCTAGCAGTAAGTGCCTGGATGCTGGGGATAAGGGATAGGAGCGGGGAGCTGTCCCAGAAGTGATCTTCAGCATGTTGGTTCTGTTTTTTGTTTGTTTGTTTGTTTAGTTTTTTTTTTTTTTTTTTGTCTTTTTGAGACAGGGTCTCACTATGCAGTTCAGGCTGGCCTTAAGCTCACTTTGTAGCTCAGGCTGGTCTCGAACTCACAACAATCCTCCTGCCTCAGCCTCCCAAGTGCTGGGATTACAGGCATGCGCCACCACACCCGGCAGCATGTTGGTTCTTAGCATTCAACACTGTACAGGAAAAGCAGAGTGTGCTGCCAGATCCTCATCTCAGTGTGAGAACAGGTGCAGTCCACGAGAGGACAGTGAGCCGTGGGCCTTGTGGCTTTTAGTGTCCGTTTCTCTGTTCCGAGTTAGCCTTGTTTTTGATGGCACTGATAGCTGAGGAAGAGCAGCTAGGTTTGCTGGGGAGTCTTTAATGAGATGCACAGAAGCTGTGGATTGGCACGTCAGAAAGGAGTCCATGGGCTTCGGGACCTGCCTCCTCCACGCCTCCTAGGTCCCTCATCTGAACCAGGGGCCTAGAATAAGTAATACGAGAGCTTTTCAACTCTTGGGTGCTGTGCATGTGTTTTTCTCATGTTGCCATCAGTGTTACTCTGTGAGGCTGAACTCAAGTGATTGAAGGAATTGAGCAGCACTGGAAGGAAGGAGGTTCCCCACCTGTTAACAGAGCGGCTTTGCTGACTTGCTGCCTTAGCACATCACCCCCAAAGGCTTTGTGTTGGTGAAGGCTTAGCTGATTCCAGACTAGCTTATTTTTAACTCTTAGCAGCTTTGATTCTGTTCCTCTGCCTGGGGAGCCGGAAGGCAGATTAAGAGCTGGCTTTCCTGTGTGGCGCTATGGGGGGTTCTTGAGATCACCTTGGGATAAGGTGCTGTGCTGCACTGTTGGAAGGAGCAGTGTGCTTGACCTAAAATAAAGTCAGAGAAAGGCAAGCAGGTGTTTAAGAGAGAAACATTGCAGTATTAGGTTAACCTTTGTGCACTTATGTAAAAGCCTTTTATTGAAAAATGAGTTACAAGCCCCATAACCTCCATAGGAGGCACCACCCCACTGTTGTTCAGTTAGCAGGAATTAAACCTGGCAAGTTTTGTTGAAAAAGTTGAGCAAAAGAAATTCTCTCATATCCTTCAGGAAGTGTAAGTTGCTACAGCTGCTTGGGAAATAGCCTGGCTTTGTGTAGCATTCCTTTGCAATTCACCTTCTTCTGGCTCATCTAGTTAAGAGTGGGTGATTTCCACTGTGTCTCTTCAAAAAGACTCTGCCTCCCTCAGCTCATGGCAATCCAAATGGCCCTTAATGCTTGTGAGATTTGCTCCCAGTTGCTCTTCTGATTTTTTAAGTGGTTTTGCCTTGACCAGAACAGCAACGGGGAGAGATTAAGAAGCGTTAATCCTCTGAAGCAGTGTCTCTCCATTTCAGGTGTTTAAGGATAACTGCTGCAAGAGGGAGATCCTGGCCCTCCAGATCTGTTGCCGGAATGAGGCCAGGGGCTGTGCAGAACAGCTGGCGCTTGGGCATCTGCTGGTGAGTGTGGGGTGCCAGGCGCTGAGGCGATAGTTGGTGAGGGATGGGGCACCTTCAGGCCGAGAGCACCTGGGTCTTGCAGAGCACAACCCATATATGCAGTGGTATTTTGTGACACCATCAGCAGAATTATCCAGCCTCACCCTTGTTAGAGTAGAGGGAAGCCTGCATCGAACCCCGTTTTCACCGTAAGATTTCATATAGTTGTTTTTTGTTTTTGTTGTTAGCAGTAATCTTATTTTTTTACTATGCCCAATTTTGTGCTGGGAGGTTATTTGAATTGGAGTAAAATAAAATCCTTAGCAGATATCCCTGCATCCCTCTCCCCAGAGGATGTGCCAACTGCGTGCTGGCAGTAGTGTGCTTTGGTGACTACTGGGCCAGGCGTGCACCTGTGTCCCAGCAGTGGGCGCTGCTCTAATACCTGTGGGGCTCACCTTCCCGGCTGGATGGGGTTCGGCTGGGTGGCTCGGCTGCCGCAGGACCCAGAGTGCTGCGCCCCACAGGTGCACTTGAAGAACGACTGCCAGTTTGAGGAGCTCCCCTGCACGCGTGCCGACTGCAAGGAGAAGGTCCTGAGACGAGACCTGCGCGACCATGTGGAAAAGGCCTGCAAGTACCGTGAGGCCACGTGCACCCACTGCAGGAGCCAAGTCCCGATGATCACGCTGCAGGTGCGGCCCAGCCCCAGCCTCCTGCTCTGAGGCATAGCCTTAAGTGCCTATCTGACGGTATAGAGAGAAAGATAGCGCTAAACAGCAATTTTCATCTAACTTTATTTCAGAGGAAAGCTGTATTTGTTTTCCCTGTTTTGATTTATGTAATTAACATTTTCCATTGCCTTGATTGGGTATCATTGGGGTGTCAGATAAAGGAAGAATGATTATTCAGAAAAGGTAGAATCTGTAGCTTGCGCTAGAGAATGGCCTCGGGATGGTGATGGGCCGCTTATCTCCACAGCTGCGTGACGACTGTCACTCAGAATGGGCTCATTTAGACTTTGGTGTTGACGCAGCTGTCTTAGGAGGATGTACAGTGTTTTCCTGCCTCCGTTACTTCAGCAGGGTTCTGTGCCATGTGTGCATGGCAGGCATGTCACTTCTGCGTAAGCTGAGGAAAGCAGAGGCATCAGGGAAGAAGACAGCATGTGCAGCGGCCTTCCTGGCGCCCAGGCTTCCTGGGCAGGCACAGGGACCTCACACAGCCAGTGTCTGTGCCACAGAGAATCTCTGCAGAGATTCCAGTGTGAGGGAAAGAGGCAACCAGGGGGGGTTGTGTCGTGGGGGGGCCTTTGGGAGTACGTGGGTTCTCAGCTAGCCAGTGATGCCCAGGACTCACAGGGGCCAGGGGGGGGGGGGGGGGAACAGGGCAGGTGGGGCAGCTGTGTGTGGTGGGTCTTGCAGTGGCTGGGAGGGTGGGGATTAGACTGATGGGAGTACATCTCCCAAGAGCCACGAGGTGACCTGGGTCCTAGGGGCTGGGGCTCAGCAGAGCAGGGAGGACCCATGTGACTGGTGTTCCTTGTGGCTCAGGGCTGGAGCAGGTGGATCGGAGGTTGAGGGTCATAGAAGCTAGGCACAGATGCTTCCTGGGAGTGGGTGGCAACCCCATGGCAGGGGCTGTCCGGAGAGTGGCAGGGGTGCCCTTAGCAAGTGGGGGTGCCAGTCATTAGGAGTAGGGGACTAGGGGCACCAGGGTGTGAAGCTGAGCTCCTGGGGCTGTTCTGACCTAGGTGGTGACAAGTCCAAGACGTTTTGAGGTCTATTTCACTCCCCTCTGTATTTGTTACCCAGTGTCTTTCCACTAGGAAGTCTCTTGCTGATGGGTGCTCTGGGCTCGGAAGAGTCGTGCTCTTCTCTTTGGGAAACAGTGGTAGCATTGGTCGTAACTGATTGCTACAGTAACTGCCCTCCAGTGAACAGTGCTGTGGGCTTTACACATGCTCATATATTGCTATCAGAATTACACAGTGCTGGGGCTGGCAAGATAGCTCAGCGGTCTAAAGCGCCTCTCAGGGACCGCGGTTCGAGCCCCAGCACCACATGCCATGCCAGCCCCTCCCCCCAGGGCGGGCTGAGCTCACCCCCCACCCCCGCAAAAAAAAGAATCCGTGATGTGTAGCGAAACACTGTAATAAATAAATGAATTAAAAAAAAAGAATTACACATTGCTGCTTGCACTAATCAATTATTAGAGGGTAGACCCCAGCAATTGATTTTAATTTCAGAAGGAACTGTGGAGCGGGTCCTCCATGCCTTAGTGCACCTGAGGTGCGGACATGGCCTGGGTTCTCAAAACATCATGAGGGCCCCTGGGGCCTGGCACTGCTCAGCGCTGGGCTGCTCCTCAGGCCCGTGGCCCAGCAAGGCAGCCGTGTGCAAGGTCCCTGCAGTGAGAGCCCAGGACCCACAAGGAGGACTAGCAGCCTGCAGGTCCAGAGTGCCTCGGCCAGGCGGTGTCCTGGGAGGCAGGGGCGGGCTCGCCGGGTGGCAGCTAGCCAGTCTGGCATCTCGGTCCTTCTGAGCTCTGACACATTCCGGTGATGGAGCAGCTCGTGAGCTGTGTGACACTGGGGGCCCTGCCGCCTTCTGCCAGTCTGCAGCGGTGTTAATTAGCATTTGGGTCTGAGGCTGCCGCTTCAGGCCCCCACCCCGACTCACAGCGGCACCTGGTGCTATCTGAGCTGCTGCACACCTGGGAAGGGTTTGTTTCCTACCCCTGGTCTCCCCGCGGCCCAATTTGATTCCCAGGTATTTTTTTTTAAGTAATTTATTTATTTATTTGGCATGGGATCTCTCTACCAAGTCTCAGCCTCCCCAGGGCTGGGGTTATAAGCCCGTGCACCACATCAGTGCTGGTGGTTGAGCCTGGTTCTCAGAGCACTGAGCTATGTCCATGGTTCCCAGGGGACACCTGAAGGCAGCAGCTGTCTGATGTGTGTGGCCCTAACCACCCAGGTCCTCGTGACATTCCTGTGTTCTCTGGTGTGACCTGCCAAGAGACTTGGATCAGCCCTTTTAAACTGATGTGTCAAGCTATGAAATGTCAAGATTGTGAAGACTCCTGGGGGAGGCAGGTGTCTGAATTGCAGTCAGAGAAGTTGTGAGCGTGTGTCTCTCTCCTCCCACTTGCCACCTTAGGAGACGCCCTGGCAGGGTTTAGGAGGCTGTGTGCTCAAGCCCCTTCCCGGGCGTGTCGTCTGTACACACTGGGAAGTTCTGCCCAGTAAAACCTGAGCACCAGAAATCTGAAGTTACACAGAGGGCTATGAAGAACTAGTGCAGGGCCTGTGTCACTGTCACCGTCACCATCACCGTGCGCTTGGCATAAAGTGTGTACATGTTCTTGAGCCATGCCATGCATGCCTCAGCCCTACTTGGAAGCCTCCAGAACGAGGCAGGGTTGTGTTGGGCACTCACGTACACATGATAAAACCCTTTGAAGGAAAGTAGGAACACAAAATTCAGGATTGTAGTTCCAAGACTGAGGTGGGGGCATTGGTAAAGGGCTTGGTTACTGTCTACACCCTGGGGTGGCTTCCTGTTGTGCCTGGCACACTGTGTGTGCATCGAAATTTGTTCAGTGTTGTAGACCAGACAGTTTCAGTCTCAGATAGACACCTGTTTCTCTTCAGCTACTGTCACACAGTGGCCAAGTTGGTTTAAAACAACAGAATTTACTCTGTCTGTCTGTCTGTCTGTGTCTTGTCTCTCCCTCCCTCCCTCTCCTTCCCTCTCTCCATCCCCTCTCCCTCTCTCTCCCTCCTTCTCTCCCTCTCCCTTCCTCTCTCCTTCCCTCTCTTCATCCTCTCTCCCTCTCTCCATCTCCCTCCTTCTCTCCCTCCTTCCCTCTCTCCATCCCCTCTCCCTCTCTCTATCTCCCTCCTTCTCTCCCTCTCCTTCCCTCTCTCCTTCCCTCTCTCCATCCACTCTCTGCCTCTCTCCCTCTCTCCATCTCCCTCCTTCTCCCCCTCTCCTTCCCTCTCTCCTTCCCTCTCTCCATCCCCTCTCCCTCTCTCTCCCTCTCTCCATCTCCTTCCTTCTCTCCCTCTCCCTCCCTCTCTCCCTCTCTCTCCATCCCCTCTCTGCCTCCCTCTCTCCATCCCCTCTCTCCTTCTCTGTCTTCCTCTGCCCAGAAACAAGCACCAGGGTGTGGGTTTGCCCCAGGAAGAAATAGAAATGGTGAGGAAATACCAGAGATGTGCACGGCCTCACCCTGCCTGGGAAGGGAGGTCCCACTCAGGTTTTCGCCTTCCCTGTCAGCAGAGACATGGGTGGGGTTGGCAGAGGTGTGAGCAGATGCAGTCTCCTGAGCGGTGCAAGGCTGGCTCTGGCTGCTGGGGGCAGCTGGCAGCACCCCTCGAGTCAGACTGGTCACACACAAGCCCACCCTGGCCCTGAGCGGTGGCTGCAGTGCCCTGGGCTGTGCTCTCACATGCTCTGGAGCTGTAGCACCCGCATGGAAAGGCAGCATGCAGCTCTCTGCCGCAGAGATTGGCATCTGTCCCAGCTTCTGAACTCCCCACCCCTGAGGTTTCTCACTAGAATAAACCCAGCCAGCAGGACGTTGTCCTCACCCACGGGCCATTCTGGGCAGCGCCCTGTGGGGAGAGGAGTGCTATGCTGCCTGGCGTGGCGTGGCTTCTGTGGGCTCAGCGGCCGGAGCAGGGCAGCCTGTAGCACGTGTGTTATGCTGCTGTCGCCAGTGTGGGCTTGGACAGTCACAGCCTTAAACCACCAAGTAGAGTCACGCCAGCTCCCTGGTCTGGCATTCCTTGTACCAGCCAGGTGTCCTTGGCCCTCAAGATGGCCTTGCTGGAGGCTGGTGGATGACACAGCTGCAGCACCACAGCCTGGGAGAGGCAGGGCCTGATGGAGCCCACGCTGCCTGGACTCCTCAAACGGCCAGTGCTGCCATCTCTGCTGTGTCTTCATCACAGCCCGGGGTTGCTCCGTGCCTGGCAGACACCTGGCCTCTTGTGCAGGTGCTGCCACCTTCTGCAGAGCTGAGGTGCACACTCAGGGAGGAGAAAGTCCCAGATGGAAGTGGTAGACAGGCTGGGAGGAAGCACTCAAGTGGACGTGCACTGTCCTCCCGCACCTGCACACTGGGGATGCGGCCTCTGCCCACACCCTCCCCTGGGCACGGGAGCTGAGGGGCTGCAGGGCTGCTGCCAGGGTGCCACTTGGCAGGGGCCTCCCCAAGCCACCTCCAGTCAGATCTGACCCTGGCCTGAGACACTAGTCCCCAGTGCTGTGAGCATGGGCGGAGCACTTCCTGTGGGGCTGCGTGGGGTCGTTGCATTTCACAGTGGGCAAACATTCTTCTCTCTACAGAAACACGAAGACACTGAGTGCCCCTGTGTGGTGGTGTCCTGCCCGCACAAGTGTAGCGTCCAGACTCTCCTGAGGAGCGAGGTAGGCTGGATCCGTGAGGTCTGGGGTGTGAGGCACGCTCCATTGCCCCTAGCTGCTAAGTCTAAGTCTCATGCAGCTCTCAGCTTTGAAAGTCAGAAGGAAGTAGCAAAATCCTAAAAACGGGTAAATTAGAAACATTGTGAAGATATGAAAAGATAGGGAGACTGATGCAGGCAAAGGTAACCTATGTGTTTGAAGATTCGCTCATTCTAGGTGAATAAAACAGTGCATTCCTCTGAGGCTGTCTCACAGCAGGAGACTATGAGCTTATGAGGCCGTGGCAGGCGACCTGGATAGGGGTGGCGAGCAGGGAGGCCCTGAGTCCTGCACATGTCTGTTGAGCTGCTTTGAGACTGCTGGACTTGGCTGTTCTTTGCATAACACACCTCCCAGTGGGAAGCTCTGAGGGCTGCTTTATTTGTGGTTGCTGCTTTGGAGCCATAGGGCTCCTGGAGTCCTCCCAGGGGCTCTCACAGACCTGCTCACCTCAGTCTTTCCAGCAGCCTGAACTCTTAACCCTGGCCAGGAGTGGGGCACCCTGTGTTCTCATGCAGGCCTAGCACAGGGACACAGGACTCTGAGTGCTGTCCCTGCCCAAGTCATCCTGTGACCCTGTCAGGGAGTTGGCCTGGTGATAGAGGCCCTGGGCCCCTGTGTATGCCTGTGGAAGGAGTAGGGCTTTGTGTGTAAATTGCTGCTGGATGCCCCCACAAAGCAGTTGTGTAACAAGGGGTCTGTGCCACTGAACTAACCCGGGCTTTTACCAATACCCTCCTGAACTCCTTGCTCAGTGCTAAATCAAGGTAAAAGTTGCCTCTATTCTGCTTATAAGTTGTTTCTATTTCTTTTAAAAGTCCTTCAACCTGAATTTCTCTTGTTTTTTGGTGGAAGCTGCCTTTGACTCTGGGTTATCCTCACCTCTACTCTAGAGTTCCTGTGAATTCTAAGAGTACTAGTAACAAAAACACCGAAGCTCATCCGTGCAATACAGCTTGCCCCTGACTAACCCGAGGAGTGCTAGCTCCTTAGGTTCGTGACTGTTGACTGCACTGAGCAAACGCATTTTACAGCCTGCACTTAACTTCTCTAGGAGCTCCGTAATCCATGCAGCCATGTCCGTGCCTTTGGGGTATTTCCAGGGCCCGGACACCCAAGGCTGCTGATCCTTAATTGCTGTGACCCCTCCAGATCACAGATAGCCTTGAAGGGTGGCCCTGCTTGGGTACCTGGGCCATTCCTGCCATGTGGCCTCCCTCGACTTTGCAACTGGGCAGAGCAAAGGATGCTGGGCTCTGCCTTCTTGTGTCCACAGTGTAGCCCAGTCCCCGCCTGCCTGTGCCGCTGGCCAGCCCCTAGCCCAGTCCAGGCCCCCAGCTGTGATAACCTACGCCATCCCATGTCTTTAAAATGCAGCGTTTCCAGTTCCTTTTCTCGCTCCAGCCAACAGCAGAGCTGAATAAGGGGTGCTCCTTGTAGGAGCAGCTGTCTCTTTTTTTTTTTGGCTGTCTCTTTCAAGCTTCTTAACCTCCCTGCTGCCAATTAGAGGAGGCAACATAAGATTCATGTTGTTGGAATGACCTTAGAGGTCTCTGAAAACTCAGGAGTTCCTGGTCATGCTGGGAAAAAGGCTTTTCAGAAGAAGCAAAACCCATCTCCAGTTATCCCAAGTATTGCGAGTAACAGTGCAATACTTACTTCGAAGACAGATTTATTTTTATGTACTGTGTATTAGGTGTGTGACCCAGTTGCATCCCAAATTGCTTTATATCTTTTGTGTTTCATGCAATTTTTGTTTATAGTCTTTAAGTGTGCATTTCAATTTGCGTTTTTCTTTTTTTTTGTTTGTTCATTTGTTTTTAAATTCTGGCTCTTCAGATAGCATGTCACATTTTGAATATTTGTTCTAAAGAAACTACAAGTTTGAGGCCCATTATGATGAATGTATTTCTGTATATTGGTGTATTGGTGTGTGTGTGTGTGTGTGTGTGTGTGTGTGTGTGTGTGTGTACATATACATGTGGTATTGCATACTTACTGCCCAGGGTTCTGACAGCAGGCCGTGTGACACACGTGTAGCTGGTGAACACGCTGAGCAGTACAGCCTGATGCTGTCTGTGCTCTGGTATGTTTGAACATTTTCATGCAAACATTTGTGCCACAACTCACATCTCTTTCCCGTTGCAGTTGAGTGCACACTTGTCAGAGTGTGTCAATGCCCCCAGCACCTGTAGTTTTAAGCGCTATGGCTGCGTTTTTCAGGTCAGTATCCAACATCTGTCCTTCCCACTAACATTCTGCCACAAGAGAAAGTTCTCATGTTCATATTTCCACTCTCGAGTTCTGGACTCTCAGTCTGTGTCATGAACCGCAAGACCCTGCTGCAGAGTGGTGGGGACCGCGTGCAGCAGGTGTGGTGCTCGCTGGCCAGGCTGATGTTGCCCAGCCAGGGAGGGACACGCCACACTGACACCACCGGGCGCTCTTGGGAAATCCTGGGGATGGCCTGGCTAGGAGCCACCTGCATCCAGCGGATGTCACCTTTTCAGCACGTCTGAGATGGCTAGTGAGTTAGGACCAGGGTTTTATTTAAGTGCCTATCTGAACTTTGAAATGTGTCAAAAGGCAAAGTATATCATAGTTACAGTCGTGTATTCAGTTCTCTGTAACACCAGCACATGATCCCAGCACTAGCAGAGATCCCGGCTTCCTGGTGTTTGAGGGAGCAAAAGGCCGAGAGAGCTCCCTCGCTGTGGTCTGCAGGAGGCCGCACCGTCTGTCCTCGTGCCACCATCTGTGTATGTGTGTATGCATGTTGGCGGGGAGCAGCCTTACCAACATGTATATATGGGTATTCTATGTACAGAGTATATGTTTTGGAGATCACGACAGTAATTTCCCTGGCTTCTTAATTTTCCAATATCAAAACAAATTATTTTCTTCCTGATAGTTTTCTAAAACATACGCAGTGCTGTTTCAGTGTGCTTATTCTTTCTTCCCAAGTGGTCTGCATCTTATGTACTCTGTAGATGGTGTATGTTCTGTATGTAGCTTCCAAGCGCACCTGCCTGCTGAGAGCGTCCCTTCTGGGCGCAGTGCGTCTGAGGGTGCAGTTCAGAGCCTGCTGGCTGCACTGCGTTCGCAGCATATAGCTGCAAGTCTCTGAATGTTTTCCATTTATATTTTTAATCAGAAAGAATTTATAACGGAACAAGAATGAGTCTGAAACTTAATTTCTTGACATTCTGGTGTGAAATGTTGATAAGAAGCCACAGGGCACAAGAATGGGAGGGCGAGGCACGAGTGCGAGGACAGCCCAGCGGCCCCCCCGCCTCCCCGCGCACAGCCCGCTCTCACTGTACATGAATAGGGCCTGTGTGCCTTGCTTGGTTCTGTGTCAGTGCGGCATCTCCCCCGAGTGTGCGATGCACTGATGCTGGTGTCTTGCTCCCCGCAGGGGACAAACCAGCAGATCAAGGCACATGAGGCCAGCTCTGCCGTGCAGCACGTCAACCTGCTAAAGGAGTGGAGCAGCTCTCTGGAGAAGAAGGTGAGACGCCTGCTGGGCCTCAAGGTGTGTGACCCCCAGGTTGGTGCCGAGAGCCTCTGGGATGGGAACTTGTGCTTCTGAACTGCTTCTAATGGTCAGGCAAATAAGCAGCAATTGTATTTGTAGGACTTTTTAAAAAAAGCACATTGTGGAGGGCCAGGGAGACCCCTCAGTAGAATAAAGCACTTCCCTGGCAAGCGCAAGGGTCTGAGTTCAATCCCTGGTTCTGCCAAAAAAAACACATTGTGGTTATGTTAGCATTGCTCTCGAGCAGAGATGGACCAGCATTCCTCAACTTTGTGGAAGGCAGCCACCCTCGCAAGCTCGCATGGAGCCTGGGGCTGCAGAACAGAGTGTTCAGTACCACCAGGGGCACAGCTGTCAGGCAGAGCCAGAGCGCTGGGGTGCCAGCCCCGGTGGTATTCTTCCTCCCCAGCTGTGTGCAGAAGCTGGGGTGGGCCTGGGCGGCTGTGGCCACTTCTGTAAAAACTCCTTGCTGGGAGTCTGTTCCCTGGTGTTCAGCTGGGAGGCTGCATGTTGATGACAGAGATGTCATAGGATCTCATGCTGGGGCTCATTTACAGAAATAAAGCTGAATTCAGCCCAAGAACTTGCAGGGAGGTGGATACAGGGATGAATCTGAGCAGCTGGAGGTAGCAGCATTTGAGTTTGGGGGTTCGCGTCTCTTATTGTCACTGTGCTTGAGAGACCCTTAAAGGTTAAAGCAGAAGATTCCATGAAGGCTGGCACAGGAAAGTTCACTGATAGGACCCTGAGAAGCCAGCGGTGGTGAGGTGGGGCGGTTGTGACCCGGTTGGTGGATTGGTGCCCGTGAGCACCAGTCAGAAGTGGAAACCACTGTGCGCAGGAAATAGCACACAGCCTGAGTTCGGGGAGGCCTATTTGTCACGCTCTTCATTTTGAAGAACGCATTCTGATCCTGCTGTTTCTAATTGGAGGCATGAACTATAGGTGTCTTGTCTCCTGGCAGCGTGTTTATTTAAATGCTTCCTTCTTTTTGAAGAGTAAGCACTGCTGCTGCTCGTCTGTGGACCCTGGGGTGACTTCACCCCTCAGTGTCTCCTGCCAGGCCCCAGCCATCACTGAGGGAATGAGGGGCATCAGGAATTGGCCTCAGGTCTTGGTGTCCCCACCAAGCTCCCGGGTGCATCAGCTGTCCCCTCCCCTAGGCCATGCCTGCATTCTCCTGTCCCATCGTAGAACCATAGAACCATTCTGCCAGGGCCTCACAGGCTATTTTGCTCATTGTAATAAAAAGAAAGTTCAAAAAGACCAGTCCTCCTGTGGCACACACAGCTAAGGGAGACACTATAAAGTCTGAGGGATTAAATTAACCCATGTGACAGTTTTTTTTTTTTTTTTTTTTGTGGAACCAGGGATTGAACTCAGGCCCTTGAGCTTGCCAGGCAAGCGCTTATTCCACTGAGCCATCTCCCCAGCCCCCATGTGACAGTTTAGGAACATTACAGATGTAGGGCACCTGCGCCATAGTGGGCTGGGACGGAAGGTTCAGGCATCTGAGGACCCTGCTCCCCCAGCTGGGGGGTGTGCTGCCCGCCAGACCCGAGTGCAGGGCAGAGCAGCGATCTCTGTGGGCACCCACGGGTTGGTTTCTTCGAGTCAAGTGAAATTGAAGTGCGGGAACCTGGAAGAAAGCTAAGCAGGCTCAGGGGTGCAGTGTGTTCATTACTCTGAGTTACGTCTGCTGCGCTCAGACTTGCTTTGTTCCAGGAAGGTCAGAGTTTTTGGAAGTGATGTTGAGGTTTTACCCAGAGCCGGTGCACATGGTGTCTCTTTTGTGGGGAGTAAGAGCAGAATCTGAGGGTTGGCAGTAATGAGTGAGCGGAGGCTTCAGAGGGGTGGAGCCACCATGAGGCACCAACATTCTGATTTAACAGGCTGGTCCCAGGACTCATGACGTTACAGAGCTGTGTTAGGGAGAAAAACTGACTTCTGCTGAGTGGGATCCCAGCACAGAAAGGGCAGCTGTATTTTTCCCATGACACATGGCAGATTGTGTCTGCCTTGGTAGATACACACTCATTCTAAAGTAGAGCAGCCTGTGGGTCTCATAAAGCAGGCTGTGGTGGTCTGGGGTTCTTCCATCTTCAGGCCAGCTGTACTTTAATCAGACAGCGTCAGCTGTCACCTTGTCGCTGTTCTCTCCTGAGCTGACCTCCCCCCGTCACCTTCAGAGTCCAGGTGGCTGTTAATGTGGAACTTGGTCTCTGTTGAACTTGTGGCCTTCAAGGGCAGAGACACCTGCTGGTGGACAGAACTTTTTCCCTGAGGGTGAAAATCTTCATGTGAGACCCCAGAAGCCAGGAGATGAGAGGGAGCTGTCCTTGAGTCCCTCATCCTAGAACCTTTTAAGACCATGTATCAGCTAGGAACAGGGACCTACTCCTGGACTCCCAGCATCTGGGAAGCTGAGGCCCTAGGGTTTGGGGTTTAAGGCCAGCCTAGGCATTATAGACTGGCTATAAAAAAAAAAAAAAAGCAAGCCACCTGAAGTGTAGTGCATAGTGGATTTCTAACTAGTGCCCAGCTTATTACACTTAGTTAAATTGAATTAGTGTGGTGCTGGGTGTAGAGGCCCATCTGAGGGGTATTTCCAGCAATATAATAGGCAGAATGGGGGAGCTGTTGGCGCCATCAAAGCTGCTGGTGCTCTGGGCCGTCCTGCTGGAGGGCCTTGTCCTGCTGGCTTTCCTATGGGAACTCAGCTTTCCTCATCGCGGAGGAGCTCAGGACCTCGCTGTCACTGAGGAGGCTGTGGGCTCCGGGGAGCTCTGGTGCTGGCCTTGAGCGCTGCTTCCTGGCTCCAGCTCAGGTCCCTCAGCCTGCCGGCGCAGACCCTTCGCCCTGCTGGCGCAGACTTTCTAGCTTCCACTGCTGACATTTGGGCCTTCCCAGCACAGATCTGTGAGGCGGGCCTGCGTGACAGTGTCGTGGGCTGTGGGCCTCCGGTTAGACTTGTGAGGGGCATCGTTATGAGCTCTAGGTTTGCAGCTGCACTCATGCAGGATAGTAGGATCCAGCCCCTCAGCTGGAGTCTTTGATCTTTAGTGTATGTTACGGACAGATTTCCTGCACTCTTTGTGTATGGTTATTTGGGAGATTCATTATAAAATATTATAAAATGTAATCCTGTGTTTGCATTGTTCCCCTTACAAAATCCCACCCCATGACACAGTCAGTTGGACCTTGGGTCCTGTTTTTCTGGTGTGGTTTTGTAGAGGTCAGCCTGGTATACCACCCTTTGAGCCTTTCTGTGACTGGGTGGCAGGTGGCTCTCCTGGTCTCAGCCTCTGCCCACAGGCTGCTGGACTGCCCATGGGTCAGCTGGGTCCTCGGTGGCTCTGGTTTCTCACCAGGCTTCCCATTGGGCTGGCACTGTCCACACTGTAAGAAGCATTTGCAGAGGGTGGTGTGATTAGTGGGCTGCGGCTAGTGGTTTCCACATTGACCACTAGTGACCATGTGTACTTATGGGATGTAGTGTGATATGTTGACAAATGTGTATGTTGTGGAAGGGTGAGCCCGGCTGGTTAGCATGCACACACATTGTTTTTTTCTTCTTTTGGTACCAAGGATTGAACTTAGGACCGTGTGCTGCCAGGCAGGTGCTTAAGCTGCAGAGCTATTTTCCCAGCCCCCCATATGTGCTTTTGTGTGTAGTGTTGATATTTTATTTTTTAATTTTAATGAGAAAGAAAGGTGTTAACATTTTAATATCAAACCTTTTGTTAGATTAATTGAATGTCTTTTTCAGGTTTCCTTGTTGCAGAATGAAAGTGTAGAAAAAAACAAGAGCATACAAAGTCTGCACAATCAGATCTGTAGCTTCGAAATTGAGATTGAGAGGCAAAAGGAGATGCTTCGAAACAACGAATCCAAAATCCTTCACTTGCAGGTAAGTGACTTGGGAGGGCACAGGCACAGGTGGCTTTGGCTTTCTTGGTGCCGAGGACCTGGGGAGGGCAAGGAAAACTAGTTCTGTGCCTGAGCAGCTGTGCGGCCTCATCTGTGTGCCTTCGATCCCTGCAGGGGCAATGCCACAGGCCTGGGTTTCAAAAATGAGCTGTCTGGCTGTGTGTGTGTGTGTGTGTGTGTGTCTGTCTGTCTGTCTGTGTCTGTCTGTCTGTCTGTCTGTCTGCCTGCCTGCCTGCCTTCTCTGGTTGTGTGTGTGTGTGTGTGTGTGTGTGTGTGTGTGTGTGTGTCTGCTCTGGCTCTCCGTGTGTATAAGGCCCTGGGCTCTGTCCCCAGTGTTAGCTGATTTCATGACTGTCTTGTCTTAGTTATTTTTATCTTGTTACTGAGACAAAGTCCCCAACACCCAAAGTTAAAGGGGGACAGGTTATTTGGTTCACAATTTAATAGAGGTGTTGATCCATAACTGGCTGGCAGTACAGAGGAGAAATAGCTTCTGGTAGAAGACAGCAGGAGACGGGGGGACAAGCTTCTTTCTGTCCCTTATATTGTCCACCCTTACCCCAGCAATGGACCCAAGCTATAGACTCAGCTGCCTCCGAAAGCGGCCATGACTGCATGAGGCGTTGGGGGATATGCAGACACTAGCTGGGTCCAGATTCACTTCCTACAGCAGCTGCACATCCAGGTTTTCTAGAGATGCATCTGGCATCTCCCCAGCTGTGTCCTACCTCTGACCTAGAGATGCCCCACAATGACAAACCAGAACCTCTGCCATACCAATGAACAGATAGGAAAGGGTTCTCAGGTGACCTCACAGCTACTGTCTTCGTAAGCACCTGCCTTGTGTGTGTCTCACACTGACCCTGCAGAGCCACCAAGAGGCCCCAATGGTCTCTGTGCTTGCATTTCTAGCAGGGTTCCCTAGGAGCTCACCACGAGATCTCTGCAGTACAGAGCCACATGCTGTTGAGAATCTTTCCTCTTGCTCGTGCTGCAGATCAGGCCTGTGAGCTGGTAGGGATTTATTAAATTAACTTCACTTGTATTATACTTTGTGGTTGCTTAGCGGCAGAGAGGAAGTACAAGGAAACAAGGTTGTATGAGAAAAGGCTCACACTGCCAGCATCAACCCTGCGGAGCCTGGGCACTGCCCAGCAGTCCTGCTCCCTGCTGCCCTGTCTGTGACTGCACACGGCTTAACTTCTGGTAGTGTGGCTGCCAAAGGGACAGTGGGATGGCAAGGAGGCCATCCTGGGAGGCCACTGCCTGATGTTAGCGCAGCACAGAAGGGCAGGAGGGCCAGGGGGTGTGCCAACACCAGCTGTGTGCTGCCCTGTGCCTCTGCGCCATGCGAACTTCTCACCCCACCCCGCCCACTGGAGATGCTTTCCTTCACTTCTTAGTGGTCTCAGTTGCAGTTGTGCGTGCTGCATGCTTGAGTGATCTAGGCAATGGCTGCAGGAAACAGGCAGGGGTGAACGGAGCAAGGGATGCAACCTCAGCATTGCGGAGTGAGCAGGAGCCAAGGTTTTCTGGAGGAAGAACCTGACTTAGGTACATACGCCTGAGTGCTCAAGAAGCTACCCAGGGACGGAGGGGCTGCCCTCAGGGGAGTGAGTCACGACTGCGTCTGCAGTCCACACAAATGCAGGGTCTGCCTGTAAGGCACAGGACATCCCAGGCCAGGTGTGCAAACTCCTTCCTGGGACCCGGCTGAGCTGGGCTGAGGCTGTGTGTCCTGCCCTGGGCTGTATGCTTGAGCTTTGGTGAGGCCTTGCCTGCCCCATAGGCCTCTGCGCTACCACTGGCCACACCAGTGTGAGGTTAAGCCAGTGCATGGCCTGTCTCCTGAGGCAGCTCAGGCTCCCTCCTCGAGCATAGGCCATGCCTCGTTCCTCTTTCTCAGCCTCCCTCAATCAGTCACTAGCACAGGGGGTGGCTGTGAACACTCAAGGCAAGATGAAAGCCAGGCGTGGGGTACATACCTCGGAAGGCTGAGACAAGATGACTGCAAGCTCAAGGCATCTTAGGAGCTGGGGAGATGGCTCAGTGGAATAAGTGCTTCCCTGGCAAGCGTAAGGGCCTGAGTTCAATCTCCAGTTCAACCAAAAAAAAAAAAAAAGTTCAGTGCATCCTAGGCTGTATAGAACCAGGCTCAGAAACTGGGATGGGGAGTGTGTGGCTGTAGGCTCGGCCCCTCGAAAATGGGTGTCATGAGCTGAAGCGCACTCCGCAGGCTATGTCCTTGACCTAGGGAAGGCATGTTCTAGAGCAGTTGTCCTTTTCAGACACCAGCCAGCATTTTCCTTGGAGGAGCAGGAAGAACACCCTGCCGTGTGTGCTCAGTGACAGCCAGCCACGCAGCCAAAACTGAAAGCTTGGAGCCAGCAGGGGAAGTGAGACCCTGGCCCGAGTGCCCCAGCTGTGCACCTGCCGAACCTGCTGGTTGCCAAGCTCCCCTTTGATGAGATTCTTTTCCAAGCAGAACTCTTTGGGCCCTGGCCTTTCTGTGACAAGTAGACTCAGGATCTTTACATCAGGCCCCTGTTGCCACTGTTTTCCTCTCCCTCTCACCAGTACCTAGATGAAGCCATCTATGAGCCCTCATCTGAGATGGTATTTGCTGTTGGGGCATGGCATGGGGAGGGAGGAAGCCCCTCTCTGGATTGACCCTCTGTGCTTGTCAGGGCTGTGGCAGAGTGGAGGTGGCCTCTCCTAGACCCTCTCAGGGAAGCTGCTGCTATGGAGATGAGGCCCAGGCCCACCTGCAGGGAGCACCGTCCTGGAGCTCTGGGGGGCAGGGACCTTTAGCACCATGATCCTGAGGTCCATGTGATGTGCAAGAGGCCAGGAGGAGTCATGGGACATGTGAGGGCCAGGCCACCCCTGAGGTCTACTAGCAGAGCTGGTGGGGCCCTTGATGCAGGCAGGTGACAGGGAAGTGGCGCAGGGCAGGTGCTCTGCGCAGGTGGCCGGGTCCGCCGCCCTGACCGGAGCCCCACCACCATCCATTCCCTTCCTGGTGCCTGTCTCAGGCAGAACAGACTTCACAGGCAGGCACTTTCCCCTTGTCGCTGTGCTGGTTGGGTACGGCAGCCTTTTCTGCATGTTCTCACTGGTTTTTGCTTTCTGCCCCTTTGGTCTGGAAGCGAGTCATAGACAGCCAGGCAGAGAAGCTGAAGGAGCTAGACAAGGAGATCCGTCCCTTCCGGCAGAACTGGGAGGAAGCAGACAGCATGAAGAGCAGTGTGGAGTCGCTGCAGAATCGTGTGACAGAGCTGGAGAGTGTGGACAAGAGTGCAGGGCAGGCAGCTCGGAACACAGGTGTGGTGGGGAGCGGGCTGGGCTGTGGTCATGGCCTTGACAGCGACCACGAGTGGGAGGTGGGGGCTTATGGGGAGAGAGTGAGGCCAGGCCTGGGGGAGACCATGTGGGGCTGGCAGGACTGGTAGCTGCCATGGGGTGCCCACTGGCTGGGCAGATGGAGGCCCAGATAGGGATGGGAAGGTGGGGTTATCCACACACATGGCCACATGAACTGGTCAGAGATGGGAGCAAGGGCAGCCCAGCCACAGAGCACAGCTGACTTTGTGGGCATCAGGTGGGTGCAGGGGACCTTAGGGAGTGGGTGAAGGAAGAGAAGGCATGGAGATATTCTGGGTCCCAGCGCCGACCTCCGGTGCCCTGCGTCTCACCTGCCTGCCTGTGCTCCTCGGCAGGCCTGCTGGAGTCCCAGCTGAGCCGGCACGACCAGATGCTGAGTGTGCACGACATCCGCCTGGCTGACATGGACCTGCGCTTCCAGGTGCTGGAGACCGCCAGCTACAATGGCGTGCTCATCTGGAAGATCCGCGACTACAAGCGCCGGAAGCAAGAGGCCGTCATGGGGAAAACGCTGTCCCTGTACAGCCAGCCCTTCTACACCGGCTACTTTGGCTACAAGATGTGCGCCAGGGTCTACTTGAATGGGGATGGGATGGGCAAGGGGACGCACTTGTCGCTCTTCTTCGTCATCATGCGTGGAGAGTACGACGCCCTGCTGCCGTGGCCATTTAAGCAGAAGGTGACGCTCATGCTGATGGATCAGGGCTCCTCCCGGCGCCACCTGGGCGACGCATTCAAGCCAGACCCCAACAGCAGCAGCTTCAAGAAGCCCACGGGAGAGATGAACATCGCGTCTGGCTGCCCAGTCTTTGTGGCCCAGACTGTTCTAGAAAATGGGACGTATATTAAAGATGATACCATTTTTATTAAAGTCATAGTGGATACTTCGGATCTGCCTGACCCCTGAGAGGCCGGTGGACGGTGGCTTCAGCAGAAGGTAACTCCTCTGGGTGGAACCGGTCTGTCTTCACTGAGGTCCAGAGTGCGGGGAGGACCTTGTGGAGCGGAGGATGCAGCAGGAGCGGATGCGGCCACGGGAGGAGCCCGCAGAGACCCCCATCGCGCCCTCCCATAGACTAGCCGCCCTTTACTCTGAAGAATTATTTATCCTTTGACAAGATAAATATTGCCGTCAGAGAAGTTTTCCATTTTCGTTTTTAAAGATCTAGTTAATCAAGGTGGAAAACATACATATGCTAAGCAAAACAAACATGTTTTTTCTTCCTTAAACTTGAACACCAGACACAGAACACATGGAGTAGCTGGTCCTGTCAGCATGTCAGTAGAAGGAGACCTACAAAATCATAGCGCAGTTCTGAATACTCATTCTACAAATCAAGAGTGCGATCTTGT